>WOGL01002111.1:0-10052 GCA_015342145.1 Leptinotarsa rubiginosa | reverse complement strand
ATACCTTACCTGGATATCTTGGAAGGTGTGTTGGGCGCTCTGGTTGTCAAGAGAGTCGGCGTGGCCGTAACTACAGATTTTATCACCATAGACTGCTTCGCAGGAGTCTCTTTCTCCTGTTGGCTCCTCTTGCTCGAGGAAGCATCATTGTCGATCACAATGGGCATGTTTTCAATGCTCTCTGGAGTCAATATCTGGTCCGAGAGAACTATCGGCATGGAGTTGATGTCGAAAATGTTGTCGTCTTGCGTAACCGTGGGCTTTGGAGAAGCCATCGGTTTCAAAGTCGAAGGTTTCACCAAGAGAGTGGGTGGCTGCGGCTTCAAGGACAGCGGAATCGTCGAGGAATCGCTGCCGGCGGGAGCAGGGGCAATCTTACTCGCCAAAGGACTCATCGCGCTTGCCTTGACTGTTATCGACTTGACGGGTTTCGTGCCGCGTTTTTTTGCACTGCTGATTATCTCTCCCTCGGGCGTTATTATAGTCTGTTGGAGGATGTTGGCTTTGCCGGCCTTCTTCCTGGAAGCTCTACTGGACCTCAAAGTCAAATCGGGCTCCGCTTCCTCTTCCACAATGTGCTTTTTCATGTCTTTGGGTATGACGAACGCTTCGACGCCTTCGATGTCGTTCAACATGTTTGGTTTCTCCTCTGGCTTGACGACTTCAGCAGCCGGTTTGATTATCTGCTCAGAGATGATTATCGGCTTAGTCCTCAAAGTGATCGGTTTGAACGTCTTTGGTATCAGAGACTTGCCAGCGATGTCCTTGGCAACGCTCTCCATGGTTGTTTTGGCTTCCGTTTTGAATAGGTCTCCGGATTTGCTTTCCGACAGCCTCTCCAACAACTTAGATGTGGTGGATATGATGGAGCTGTTATGGGGCCTTTCTTTTTTCTTGATTTCGTCCTGGAGCTCGTCCATGTCCTGTCGGAACTTGCTGGAGCAGACAATTTGCGACGGAATGTGCTCCTCAAAGTCGCACATGTCGGCATCAAACGGCTTCTGCGGGGCGTGATACTCCGACTTCCTCTCCATGTCCGAATTGCCCTCCAGGATGTCAAGCAGCTCGTACCTCTCGTAAGTATTTGGCTTTTTTATGTCGCTCTTGGGTTTCAGTTCCTTCGTAATGGCTCTCGCATTGAACTCGGTGCCTTTGGATTCGAACTCGGGAAACTTGGGGATGATGTCGCTGTTAGTGCTTGTGCTGTCGTTGGTCGAGTCGGAAAAGTCCATAGAAAAGGTCGATAAAGTCGTGGGTTTCTTGGAACTGATAACCTTTTCCGATGTTATTTCCACTTGCCCGTCGGCCAAATCCTTCTCGGACACAACGGTCAAGTTTCCTTCGATAGCTACCAGTTCTGGCTCCGAAAGTTTTTCAGGGTAGGGTAAAATGTCTTTCGAGAGGACTTCCTCGGAAGTATTACTGTCACTGTTTTCAAAGTCAGTCTTTATTTCCGCCAATGTGGCCAAAGCTATAGCCGATATTTCTTCACGACTAGAGAGGTTGGACAAATTCGTTTGGATCGAGAATTTGAACTCGTCCTCGGTATCGCTCACGCATTTTACTTCTAGCTTGTTACTTTCCAAAATCTCGGCCATGGGTTCATCTGTCAACTTTTCAGGAAGTTTGCTTGCTTCTTCCGCTGGTTTTTCTGGCTTAAGCTGCGGTAGAACTTGGTTGATTTGCTCTTCCGCAGCACTCACAATCGTTTCGAAAGCATCTCTTACTTCTGTGTCTACCTTGGAATAATCAGTCTTTTCCGGCTGATCCGTTTCCGCGATGACCTCCGGAGTTTTATTTGTTTCCGAAGCAACTTCTTGTTCAATGACGTTTCCGTCATTTGTCAAACTATCAACAACCACGCCTTGGAGATTGGTTGGCATGGCATCCACTTCTGGATGAATTTCTTCCGTCACAGTTTCTTCTGCTACAATATCATCCTGCAACTTATCAAGAATCGGTACCTCACTATCATTTTCAGTTGATTCTACTTCGTCAATTTTCTCCGACCCCGAATCAGCAATGACCGGAAATATTCGATCCTCGTTTCTGTTATCACTCTTTTCAATTTCAAAAGTTTCATTTCTGATAATTTCTTCGGCATTACTGATATGATCGATTTCTGTTATCTCTTCTGTTTCGATGTTAACTTCTTGAACTACTTCTTGTTCCAACAAGTTAATCTCGCTGTCAGTCTTACTCTGTACGGACTCAAAACTTTCGTTTCCTCTTTCAGAATTACCAACCTCAACCTCTTCAATGACTTCAGAGCAATCTTGGTGGAAGACAACTTCGCCTGAATCCTGACGGAAAGTTTCAACCTGGTCTGGAACGTCCGATTGCAATTTTGTTTCTGCAAAATCGAAGTTTTCAGTATCCTTCACTTGTTCTGTAATGTTATGGACACTACCATCTGAATTTTGATCAGCCTCGGTTCTTTTGACAATTTTTTTGACGATTATATCGTCATCAAATCCGTCATTAATTTGATCATAACTGGTTTTTGAGGGGCCAGTGCTAGTGTCAGCCTCTTTTTCCCTTGAATTGTCAATCTCAATAACTGAAGATTTTTCCTCAGAGGATATCAACTCATCTCGCTTTTCAAACAATCCCTCAATTAGATCATCAATTACTACTCCTTCTTCGATTGTCTCTTCTTCATTAAACATTTGCTCTACTATGTGTTTCTCCTGAAGTACTTCTTGATGTGAAGTTTCAAATGCTTCATCCGCAAAGGGCTCATGGTGTTCCTGCAGTACTTTTTGTGCATCATTTACTAATTCTTCATCCGCGGAATTCTCTTTACATTCAGCCACAGTAACAGCAAAACTACCACCTGCAACTGTTTCAACTATTTCCTCAGTAAGTAACTCATCGCAAGATTTGCCCAAATCTGTTGTTTTTGGGTGAGCATCACTTTTGTTGTCTTCAAATATATCATTTGACACTTCTTCAATGGTAACACGAGCATCATCTGATGAAAGTTCCTGTGAAGTAGAGTCCATGACAACATTTTCAGTATCGTAAGCATCGTCGCAAGTAGAATTCTCACCAGAAACCACTTTTTCAGTCACGTGCTCGGCAATATGATTCCCACCATCATCTGAAGATTTTACTAAATCGTGGTATTGGACTTGGTTTGACATTTCCTCTGGTCTTTGGCCGTCAACTTCAGACGAGTTCGTGGAAACTCGGTCAGGTGATTTTGTAGAATTTTCTTCATCAATTGAAACATCATTAGCAGATGAAACTTCAGCGAAAGTCCCCTGTGAAGCTGGTGACTCGTTATTCTCAACTGACTTGTTAACAGAATCCTCAGCTGAACCCTCATTCAACTGTTCCAATCCAGTCGAAGACCCAACAGAAATCTCGGCAACAGCTGATTGGTCGACAGCACTCTCAGAAACAGCCCGTTTATCAACAGCTACTAAAAATCGTTCTGGAAGAGCAACAACAGAAAGATCAATTGAACATTTTACACTAGCCGAACCTCTGTCTACAGCAGAGATACTGATTTTTTCTGCCGAAGACGTGTAATCTGTAGAAGCTTCAGTAACAGTTGAATGATCAACTGGACTATCAGTTGCAACTGGACCGATTGAACGTTCTCTTTCAGCTGGACTGTTCAGAGACAATTTCGACATGGCGGATTCATCATCTGTAGCATCATCAGCAATGGCAGAACCTTCTAAAGGACTCTCTACCACAGCTGGACTATTAATGGGACTGTAAGCAAACATCGAGTTGTCGAAAGAGCTCTTTTCTGCTGTTGAATCAGAAATATCAGCCACTGGTGTAGTGTCCACTAGACTGTCAACAGCCACTGAACTGTCTACGGGACTTTGATGTCTGGCAGGACTTTCAACAAAGGCTTTAGTCACAGCTAAATTTTCATCTAGGCTATTCTCTTGGGCAAAATTATCGATCACAGTTTCAGTCCCAGCTGAACTGTCGATGGGTTTGTCATCTTCGAGTTTGTCGAAAGGAGTGTCAGTCACAGCTGAATTATCAACAGGGCTACCATATCTGGCGAAAGTATTAACTGAAGTTTCAGTTGCAGCAGAATTGTCAACACGACTGTCATCTGGAACAGTACTGTCGACCAAAGTCTCGACTGTAGCTGCAAGACTCCCAACAATTTCTTTAGCTATAGCTGACTTGTCAACGTGACCATCAGCTGGAGTGGGATTGTCAATCAGAGTTTCAGTCGCAGTTTCCGTCGCATCGTCTTCTACGATGGGACTCTCAATTGAAGCTTCATTTATAGCTAAATTGTCAACTTGACTCTCAGCTGGAGGAGTGTCAAATAGGATATTAGTTGTAGCTGCAACGGGGTCCTTTTCCTCAATGGGATACTCAACCGAAGGTTCAGTTAATGCTAAATTGTCAGTTTGACTCTCATGCGGAGCAAAATTATCATCCAGAATTTGAGTTGTAGCTGCATTGTCATTGGCACTTTGATCCGCGACAGCACTTTCATTTACTGCACAACTTTCATCTGCCCAATGACTTTCATCCGCAATAGGGCTTTTGTTCACAAGACTTTCATCTACAATAGAACTATCGTTCAGGGCAGAAGTTTCATCCACGACAGATCTTTCCTCCACTAATGGACTGGTAACTACGCTTTCATCTACAGTCACAGTAGCAACCGGGCTGTCTTGTACGACTCTTTGGTCTTCCAGATTCTCAGAACTGTCAATAAGGAGCTCTGATTCGCCAGTTTGGTTTTTTGTCTCAGTTGGACTACCACAGGATTGTTCTATTGCTGGTGAAAATTCGGTAGCAGATGAATCAACGGGTTTCTCAGCAACAGAATCTTCTGTCTCGAACTCCCAAGAATGTTTTCTCCTCCGCTTGGATTTGGAGGATTTATGTCTCGATTTCTTCCTTTTATTGGATTTTTTCGGGGGCGAGCAGATTGCGTCATCAGGTAAAATTCTGCTGGCGTTTCCGATCGGAGAGAAGTCGTCTCTTTCGCACGTTGATAAACCAAACGGGAAATGCTCCTCTTCCGAGGCACACTCTTTTCGTGAGTCGCGAATGTTTTCGCAAATTTCGACGATTTCTTTATTTTGATCTTCATCTGCGTGTTTAGGAGATTCACATGAAGTAGCGGTTTCCGCAGAAGGGTCCTCAAGTGGTTTAGGCGATTGTTGTACCGTAACGGTCTCCATTTTATTACCAACAGCAGGAAAGTTTTCGTTAATATTCGAATCTTCCTCGTTGCTGGACTCCAGAGTCTCCAGTAGCTCTTCTATTCTAGAAGCTTTACTGGCAGCTGGACTATCATCTGAAGTTTTTCGAGTATGGCCAGTTTCTTTGCCCACTTCGAGCGCTCTTTGATGAATATCGGAGGTGACGCTCTCGTTTCTTGTAGTCCCATCGTCCAGCTCGAAGAACTGCCTTTCTTTTTTAGGGTGACTCCTTCTCCTGGTCCATTTTTCTTTTTTTGGAGGAACGGCCGATCTTGTATCTTCTCTGGCCTCCTCTGGCATCAGTCTCTTTTTGGCATCATCGCTGATTCGCGAATCTGTATCTATGGAAGAAGAATCTTCGTCCCTGCTTTTGTCGTGCAAGTAGGACTCCAACATTTTGCTTCTCGGCGATTGGTGTTTTTTTTGCATGTTTGATATGATTTTAGACCGAGACTCTTCGTTAATGTTGGCCTCTTCCATTATACTGGACATTATTTTCGTCTTCAACGAGCCGTAGTCCAGGAGGCTGTCGTCTTCTTCGATCTCGGGAGACTTGCTCAAAGAACCAAAAATAGTTTCCAGCTGCTTTTCTATGTTCTGGTCCGGTTTGGTGACGACAACCTGATCAGTACTGGCCTTCTGGCTTTCTCGCTTTTTCGCCGCTTCCTTACGTCTAGCTTCTTGCTCTTGTTCCTCCTTGCGCCTGAGCTCGTTTTGCATGAGCTCAAAGTCCTCAAAGCACTTGACGAAGCGTTTCTTCGGATTCGTCAGCTTCGTCGCTACCTCCTGATCGGGTTTTTCGCCCGTTTTGGGCGACAATTCGGATTTGCAAGAATGCTCGCCCGAATCGTCTTTGTGCATTTCTGTTGGTGGAGACTTATCCGGAAACTTTATAGTCTTGACACTGTGAAAATTTTGCTCACACTTGAGCGTGTTGTGCACCTGGGGTAGCTCCGGCACTTCAGTCGCATGCATTAGCTCCTTGAATGCGTTGTCGATATCTTCGCTGGACAGCTGTTCTCCCTTCTTTTCGCTGCTCTTCGATGCGTCTCCCTTGTCCTGAACGACGATGACCTCATCCAGGATCTCGGACTTCCTCTTCTCCGTAGGTGGAATCACTCTGGGTATCTTCCTGCCAACGATAGCGGTGGAATTGATCATAGCATGCTCATCCTCCTCATCCTCATCAAAGTCGAAGCAAGACTTGATGGCCTCTTGGGTCTCCTTGTCCATTTTCGGCTTGGGGGATGCTCTCCGCTTCGTTAGCGGAGTCTCTTCATCTTCTATTATCTCTATAACTTCGTCATTTTCCTGGATGGAATCGTCCACAACAACGGTTTCCTTAACGACGGAGTTGTCTGCCGATTTATCCTCGCTCTCCACTGTTTCATCCATAACCGAACTTTCAGTCTCTATAGTCCTGTTCAATATCAAGCTCTCGTTTTGCGAGCTGCGATCCTGCAAGCTCTCGTTCATAGTTTCGTCCTCGCTAACCTCCCACTCGGCTAGCAAGTCGCTACGGAAATCGACGGGACGTTTCGGTTCTTCCTCTTCAGCCTTGCATTCTTCTTCCTTTTTGTTCGCGGGAGACGATTTCGTCTTCCTCTTCTTTACTTTTGGCGCTTCGGTGTCGCTCGAGCTGGAGTCCGTCGAATCCATCGATCTTTTCGGTTTCTTAACCTTTTCCTTCTTCTTCGGTCTACTGACCGTTGCCTTTTTGTATTTTCTGGGGCTGTATGTGCCGTATATGTGAGACTTCGTGTGGAGTACCATCACTTCTAGACGTTTCGTTGCAAAGCCACACGAGTAGCAGTTATACTCTTCCTCTGGTTCCTTATTGATGCGGATGACCTCGTCATCATCGCGATCCCCAGGAATTCGGTCTTTGCCGGGATACTGTATACAGATGTAGGCTTTGTAATCGTCCAAGCCGATGAACCTCCTGTGGGTTATGTGCGTAGTATCTTTTTTGCTTTCTGAAATATCCAAGAGACAATACTAGCAGCTCACTGGACATATGGAAGGATCCATGCAAAACATACTTAATGAATACAAGGTCTTTCAGAACTTATTCGAAAAACAACAATGAGAATATTTGCTGAAGTAGTACTGCTGCTGGATACATTGTCTGTCGTGATATTAGCCAGGAAAATGGTTGTTTTCTGGATAGCATTTGCCAGATCCCACCATGTAGCTTTGAAAAAATTGAAATGAGGCATTCAAGAACGGTCATTACATCTGACGGATCCTCTCAGGAATGGCTGATCCGATTTAAAAAAATGTTGGATACATAATTGAAATACTTATCAAACAAGTTATCACAAACAGTGTCGCTATTTTTTGGATTTGAATCTCATAGGAAATAACTCATGATGGATAAACCTCTGAAGAAGCTAGCCACTAGCGCCAGCGAAACTTCAGGAAGATATTCCAAAAATCGACAGATTTCAAATCCGAATAAAAATAGTGACCCTGAAAACCTCGGCGGCGAAAGCCTTAATCATTTTGTCAGATACCTCTACTTAAATTTTGTCCGACCTTGACATCTTCTTCCGTTC
Source organism: Leptinotarsa rubiginosa (assembly GCA_015342145.1). Classification (NCBI taxonomy): domain Eukaryota; kingdom Metazoa; phylum Arthropoda; class Insecta; order Coleoptera; family Chrysomelidae; genus Leptinotarsa; species Leptinotarsa rubiginosa. The sequence continues at coordinate 2,296 of WOGL01002111.1, read as the reverse complement.
AAAAGTTAAAAGACTTTTCAAGTCCACACTGTATATTAATAATGAAAATTCTTCAGAATTAGCATTATGAAATTCTTCAAGAAGTGTTCAAAAAGTATTGTTTGAAGGTGGTGGACAATGTTTCGTTGTGATGGAAGAGGGGATACGTGAAAGCACTTGAATGACCTATAAATAGTCAGTTATCGGAGGAATAAGTCTAGTTATCACGATTGTGGATACTAACAATCGAAACGTCCTGACATAACTTGGTTTGGAATCTTATAATTTTTCTTTTTTATTCTTTTATTTTTCATTTTTTGTTATTATTTTTTAATTTTTTAGGAAAAGAAAGTTTTTGGCTTTCTCAGTGTTTTGTTTAATAAAATTATTACTTTTCGGTTAATCTTTTTAATTTTTTTTACAGATTCTTTCAGGGATTTCAAATCAATTTATATTATATTAGACAATGAAAGTCCGAACTTATGAAATATATCAAAAAGTATTGTTTGATAATGCTGAGGAAATATGTTGTCGAGATTGAAATTCAATGAATTTTTTGATATCCAGAAAGTTCAAAGTGAAATGTTTCAATTTGTATTGTAGTTGTGAACATCACTCAGAATTCTGAGGTTTTTGTGAATAACTTTAGCACATTAAGAATGAACAGAGTTCTAAGGGACATTATATAATGAAGTTTGCAATAACTTCAAATAAAAATATCTAAATTTTTTTTTCTCCAATATGCTCTTCTGCGGGTCAAATGTTAATTTTACAGATGACAAATCTCATGAAATCACTTCTCATAGACCTAAACATCCTACGAGAAAGATGAGTTTTGATTTGTTTTCAAGGTTCATTAGTTTGTATATGCCTTTAGTTCGGAAATGAGTAGGTCAAACGAAGTCAGCATTTCTAATTTCTCAAAACAGATTAAATGTTCTAAGAAACGCAAAACTGATATACGATTTTCGATTTTGATAGGACTCTCGCCGCGCGTTTCGCTAACCGAGTTAGCATCATCAGGAAATGATTGAAACTGGTTCATTTCACATCTTGATAATGCTAACTTGGTTAGCAATACGCACATCGAGAATTGATACGTTTGTTCCGGTGTGGAAAAAGTATTCTCAATATATGACATCTGATCACTATCATGAGAATTTCGGAAAAGCTATTAGTTTTTAATTTTGCAGTGAACAGCTTAATATAAATCTGAATGTTATTATGGAACAATCTGAATAAGTTCTGAAAGACCCTGTATATGTTTAAATAACAAAACTTACTGCTGTTTCGTTTTTTGTCTTTGAGACTCTTTGGTTTTGGACTTGGCGTTCCAAAAATGTCTGCGACATAATTTCTCTTCTTCTCGGGTAAGAAAATTGACTCGCTGAGAATATTTGGGTTTCCTCCAACTTTAACTTCTGCATTTGTAACATCCTTTGGAAACTTTTCCATGTGTGGAGTTTTGGCGCGGAAAGCAGCTTGAAAGGTAAGCAAATTATCAGCGTTAAGTGTGAAATTCGAGATAGTCAAAATTATCAAATATCCTCCCTGAATTTTGGGAGTTCCATACTTACTCATGCCTTTTTTTATGAAATCGTTTTTCTTTTCACAATTGTATGGATGTACGTTTGCCCAACTCTTGACAAATTCACTGAAACAAAATTAAATTACTAATTGCATTCTAACAATTCTAGAGATAAGTCAGTTCAAAAGTCAGTGCATAATGTATCAATTTATTGTATAAAGTTGCTTCACTCAAAATATTCTATCCCAAAAACTAGTAGTCCGGCAGCTGTGTAATTTCTGCATGTCTTTTGAAGGTTAGGGTTTACTAAAAAACATATGGATTGATTACAAGTAGCGCCATCTGTGAGTTAGTCTACAACTTTTGAGCCTATCTAGTAGTTTTCATTGTGACACCAAAATAGTAAAATTTATAACAGTAAATGAAATTTTTCTTAAGACCTGTGTATACTTATTTAAATATAACAGCCTTCATACAGATATACATATAAATAAATAAGTGTCTAAATATACCCTTGCATAAGTTATAAAAATACATCACAGCAGAATTTTATTATAAAATTTCCAAAACATTTACTACACTTTTTTCAAAACCTTTTTTAAAAGTTTCCTCAATCCTTGAGTTGAGGTGACATTTTTAAATTCAAAGGAAATGTGGCTTCAAATCGTACTTTCATAGAGCAGGAAATATTTTGTTAACTTTCCAGATTACATTTCAAATAAATTGGGCAAATAGATTGCAGAAAATAAAATTATCTACACTATTATCGTGGTCCGTCTTCGCATAATT
>WOGL01002110.1:0-10358 GCA_015342145.1 Leptinotarsa rubiginosa | reverse complement strand
ACACGCCAGATGAAGCCATTGTATGGCGAAACACGTGTTGCGTTTTTGTAAAACAATATAGTGAAAATCTCACAATAAAGTGTTTTAGAATACGTCAGTAGGATCTGGTAATTACCTGTCCTTTCTTGCACTGACAAGGGAAAACACCCCAAAACCGGACTGTAGGTGATTTAATCGATTGATTTCAACGATAGTACTCCTGCTGGATGAAAGAGAAACTGCATTCATTTCTTTTGTGAGATAACTTGCATTTACTAGATATTATACTATGTAGGAAAATTGGGAGTCGTGAATGTTTCTAACTTTCATTTCGAAAATATATTTTCTCAGTCAAATAACTTTACCATAAAAATAGTGACAGATATCAACTAGCTGATTTTTTTACTATTTCTGCACATCATATTTCAGCTTTTGTTTGAAGGTGATTGACAATGTTTCATGATGAATTTTATTAGTTCGGACTTCCATTGTCTGATATTGTATAAAATGATTTCAAATCTCTGGAAGAACTGAAGAAGACTTAAAAATGAATAGCTGAAAAAACAATTAAATTAAGCAAAAAACCTGAAATGGAATAATAGTGAAATGAAATACAAGTAAAAATAGAACAATTGAACAAAAAATAAAAATAAAATGTGAAGAGATTTCAATTAAATGATATAGATATATTTCTATATCTATATCAATTATCTATATATCTATATCAATTTCTATATCTATATCATTGATTTGAAGATGAATTTCCACAAAATGAATAAGTCATCAATATCACAAAAAAGTGAAGAGATTTCAAGTGAAGTTACTTCACGACGTTTCGATTGTTAGTATCCACAATCGTCTTCGGGTGATAACTGATGAGTGTTCATTTTTAGGTCTTCTTTAGTTCTTTCAGGGATTTCAAATCATTTTATATTATATCAGACAATGGAAATCCGAACTAATAAAATAGTTCAGCTTACTTAGTCAATAATTATTGTGTTCAATAATATAGTTGTACCGGTCTAACTATAATTCAGTTTTAGTGTAGGTATTCGGTTTTGTTCCCTTTGGTCTTGTTATAAATTTCATCTAATTAATTCTCAGGTTTTTATATTGCAAAATTATAAGAGGCTTATATATTGTAACTTCTCATCGTCATTTTATCTGATAAAAATAAAAAATTTCCGTTCGGTGAATATGCTGAATTGACTGCACTTTTCAATTAGTGAATTTGCATTTCATTCTACTTTCAACTAAGCAATTTGAAAATCCGTCGAACCTCTGATCATATAGGATCATAACGATCTTCTGCGGACGCTAACTTGGTTAGCAAAATGCGCGTTGAGAGACAGTAATTTTGTTCTGGTGTTGGAAAAGTGTTTTAAATACAATGAATAGTCCTACAAAAAACAGCGCTCACAAATTTCCATTGCAGCACTTAAATTTGAATAGACAATATCCTATTAAAAATGACACCGGACCATTATGAAGTCCTTATACATATTCATGAGCCTTATTGATCCCAATCGCGGATAGTTATCCTGATCGATTACTTCTCGGGATAATCTTGGCCGACATACTAATTCGCTATAATTAACTTAATCATCAATTACAAGCTTCTCTCGTGGCACTAAGAACTGGTGGATGCTGTCGAGGTATGCGCCCTTTTTCGAGGGCGGCGCTACGATAGGAACATATACAGACTAACAAACTGCCAGTTGTACGACGATCGTCGAGTTGCGCGTACAGTCTCTCTTCTCGGAAGCATCGCGATCTCTGAATCGGCTTTCGACTCGCATACGTGGTATTTACATATCGTGAATGATGACCTCTCATTGAAGCGAGCCATGATCGTACTACCGAAAGTTATGTCGTTGTTGTTATTGTTCCTGTGCACAACGTCGGTGTTGTCGGTGAGTGAAAACTTTCTGAAGATGTTTGAAGGCCAGACTCCTGCTGACCCGTGCTACGACGAAGACCGGCCAAGGCGATGCATTCCTGACTTCGTGAATGCGGCCTACTTAGTGCCGGTTAAGGCGTCCTCCACCTGCGGTCTGCACTCGCCTATGCACTACTGTGAGGTACCCGAGCCTGCTGCCAACCCCCAATGCCATCTATGTGACGAAAGGCAGGCCAAGAACAGATATCCCTCCTCGTACCTCACTGACTTGAATAACCCCAATAATGTTACTTGTTGGCGTTCGGAACCCATTCCTCCCGCCACTTCTATAAATGCTCCTCCTGACAACGTAACACTGACTCTGAGCCTGGGAAAAAAGTATGAATTAACTTACGTGAGCCTACAATTCTGCCCAATGACTCCAAAACCCGACTCCATAGCTATTTTCAAGAGCATGGATTATGGTAAAACTTGGCAGCCCTTTCAGTTCTATTCCAGTCAGTGCAGACGTGTGTATGGAAGGCCAAATAGAGCCACAATCACCAAATTTAACGAGCAAGAAGCGAGATGTACTGATGCTCATCGGTATACTGGAGGAGACATGTTGGGTTTCGGGCAAACCTCTAGGATAGCTTTCAGCACGCTGGAAGGGAGACCGAGTGCTTCGGATGTCGATAATAGTCCAGTTTTGCAAGACTGGGTAACTGCCACAGATATTAGGGTTATCTTTAACCGGCTACATATGCCCGTGGAGGACCTTTCCGATAATTTGGACGTGCTCGTGGACGAGAGAATGTTCAATAAGCATCAAGAGCACCAAGACGATAACTTGCTCGAAAAGGAGCCGTCTGTACAGTTGGTGAACGAAATGCAGGTTGTGGAGAGTGAGGAACAGAATATGCCTAAGGCCGTTGTACCGCCTGTGTCCGCTAGCGGGATTGTGGGAGGGTACCACCAGATAACCCACCAGTATGCTGTGGCGGACTTCGCTGTTGGGGGACGTTGTAAGTGCAATGGGCATGCCAGTCGATGCGTTACTGGGCGTGATGGACAATTGGCTTGCGAATGTAGACACAACACTGCTGGAAGGGACTGTGAACGCTGCAAGCAGTTCCATTTTGATAGACCTTGGAGCCGAGCTACTGCTAGAGATGCGAACGAATGTAAAGGTAAGATAGGTAGTACTTTCTTGAACTCGATGTTTTGTAGAACGTGATATGTTACATTACGTCTAGCATCATTCCAAGAAAAGTAATTACTAGAATATATGTGGCACGATTATCACTACAAAATTATCAATAATCTCTTCGAATGTTGGTACAATTATACATACTTCAAAGCGAAATTATGAAAGGGCTAATCAAAATTATTTTTTATTGAAAATATTACTATTGACCCCATAAGTAGTGGCATCATGCGTTCAATTCCTATTGCGAACCTCTTTTTAGTTTATCGCCAGTTACGAGAATATGTGCATTTATCTAAGGTTTGCTACTGGTGGAATTACGCATTTCAGAAGCTTTTCGAATTAATATCAGCATCAAGGTCAATATGCTTTATTCTTTTATGAAATTCTGATAAATTTTGTCGGCAATCAGTACTGTGATGGATTGAATATTATACTATTCATTCACATATGGACATGCAAGAACATGGTTCAATATTCAGTGGTGGGACTAACTAGTTTCATAGATATATTTGCAGTCGGTCTAGAAATAGGTTGATTCTGTTTGGGATTCTTTTTTTTTGAGAAAAATATGATTTTTTCTCATAAGGAAGACTGATAATGTTTATTTACATCGTGAATATTGAAGAAAAACCTGCTAGAAATACACCTGTGTGAAGACAGGAGACTGAGTTAGCAGAGTATATCTCCGGAAACGCCCGAACGCGCTGATCAGTGCCGTAAGAGTATAATGTTAATTCACAAATCTATGAAATGTAGAATCCGAATTTTACATTGCAAAACGTTATCATCACATGATTGGGTTTGTGATACGATAAACCTATTCGATATAATCAATGAAATTAGTAATTTTCAAGACAAAGAAAATTTTCACATCACAACCATTTAAAAAAATCCAAAAAATGTTCAAGTTTTGATACGATTTGAAATGAAAAATTATGACTGTCAAGAGGACTAGGGGTGTTGATTTCAACATTTATTTTTCTATATGAAAAACATTTTCTAGTATCACCAAATTTTCACAGAATATCACCAACTGAATCTAGTTTCTTTTCCGTTGTAAAATTTCAAATACCCGAGAGAACTTGGGGGGAAAATGCCCATCCCTTTAATTTAAATCAATGTTTTTAATGAAATAATATTTCTAAGATCACTAAATTCTCATAAAATATTCTTTGATAACTCCTGTAAGATTTGATATGAAAAATTATGACCTCCCAAGGAAACTAGGCGTTGTTGGTTTCAACTCGCTTATTAACCATGTATTTTCGTTCAAGAAAAAAATGTTCTAGCGTCACTAACTTTTTATAGAATAATCATAACTCAATATAGTTCATTTTTCATTAAGAAATTTCGACTGCTAGAGGAGACCGAGGGTGACAATTCTCATCCCACTATTCAAAATTGATATCTCCAGTGAAATGATGTTTCCGACATCACTAATTCCATAGAATATTCTTTGGTAATTGATGGAAATCCATAACGTATTGAAGAAACACTTTATTTTGGTATTTTCACGAAACAGTTTTACAAAAACGCAACACGTATTTCGCTATACAACAGCTTTTTCAGGCAGCGTGTCTTTACTGTACTATCAGAGAGTAAAAACACGCCTGAAGAAACTAGACGTTTTGTTGTGGCTACTACCACTTCCCCAGAAATATTCCACTATACGTGTTTAAGATTTGGAAAAGAAAACGATGTTCTCCATATGACAATATCTATTTCCATTTCAGAATAGGTATATCCAGGATATATTTGGAAATTTACAGTGTCCCCAATATATCTTTAGTTGAGTTAACTGATTGGAGAATCATTTCAGTCATCTTTTCACAACTTTCGGTAATGCAAAAGTTGAAAAATCATAGAAGAACAGTGTTCAACAATCACATTTCTTCATCCTCGTAAGTATTTTCCAATGGACTATTCATCATTGTTTGTGAGAGTTCGGATATTTTTTTCCATTGTTTATAAACCGAAAGTTGAAATGCTTGAGAACAAATAAAGAAAAAACAAAAGTTACTGAATATGCAACATCTATGAATATATTTTTTTCTTTCGTGTATTGTACCTCAATATTTATAGTTTAAGTATTAGGTATAATTGTAATATAAGCATAATTCATTTGTTGATTATTCTTTACCATGTGATTTTCTGTATGAAATCTTATGCCACATACAAGTTTTGTAACAACTAGGTCTATTTATTCATTGAATGATTTTTTTTTGTGGAGGACTCAATACTTTATACTGTTTTTTTGGGTTAATGACCTTTCACAATCTGAAAAAATAAAAAATGAATTAATAGAGAATCTGCAGAAGTGGAAAGTACAATTAGTCAGTAATTTGTATTCATAAATTTTGCTTGCAAATTGAAAAAATCAATTGAAAAAATTAAATAATAATACTTAGCGTTCTTAGCGTTTCCAAAACCTGTATTAACTATGAAAATCTCGCCTTAAATTGTGATATTTCCAAACAAGTCAAAAGATACCAAAAATATCACCGTTTGAGGCGAGATTTCCATAGGAGAGCATCCTAGCAACAACGAAGACACGTTGGCAGTGGTACTTGTTGCAACTTATTCAGTTGAGAATACCACCTGCCTACATGTATGTAACAATGTTGTTGTATCTCATCAGGACCGGCTGGTTTGGACAAGCAAACCAATTCTTTTCTTTGTAACTCTTCGACACACTTTCCGAACTTTTTTCGATTTATACGTTTTATATCATTGTTACAATATACAAAAATATTACATTTTCATTCAGTTCTGAGCTATGTTTGAAGTTGAAAGTCGCTTCAGCTCATAGGTAACTAATTTTCAAATCGATTGTAGAATTTGAACCGAATAAACATAGAGCGAGTAAAAACGTGGAACGATTTGAATGAAAAATTCAAAGCATTTCATAATATTCTGCATTACTACAAAACACCCATGAAATGTGTTTTACTGTCGAGTAGTTTATATCTATCATTCACTTGTTGGGCAGTTCACTGTGGTCAGAAACATCAAAGGCTCCGACAAGAGTGAAACTACCGGGTTTTTTAGCATTATACTTGTGCTTGGACAGACACACACACACGCTTTTCTTCCTTCTTGTCAGCGACGTTGATACATTTTAAAGTAAGAATATGTCACTCCGTGATCCAGACTGTGGATACTTACCCACGTGCTTCTGTCATCAGTTGCGTCAGGATTGAAAAAAAATGTCTTCCTGAAATCCATATTATGATGTGAAATGAAGAACCATCACAAGTAGTTTGCCCAATTTGATAATTAAATGGCAAGATACTGTTTATTTTGAAGTAGTATCATGTCATGGTGTATTACTTGCCTAATTTATGAACTTCTTACTAATTTTGTACCGAGTATATTCTGAAAAAAAAACATGTAGTGGTAAAACAACAGCAGAATAATCTTTTTAAACCTGTTTCAGGACTGGTTTATACTTGTACGAAGATTTTAAAAATTCTGTATATATCCCAATACATTTTCATTTACATGTTGCATTCACTTATTATTTTGTTCAGTTTGTTTCTGTAGTTGTTAGTTTTTTTATAAATAATGAAAAATGTTAGAGGAAATACCGAAACCTCAACTATTAACATAGCTCACTATTCGATTTTTGGTTCTCCATTTGTTTCTGTCATTTCAAAATTACCCCAAAATGCTTCATCGAATGAATTATGTATAGTACTTTGATTCAAGACGTCTGTTTAGGAATATTTTATTTTTCAGAAAGCGTTTGAAAAACATTATTATTAAAAATATGATAGAACTGATCGAAACTTCATGAAATCCATTATAACGTATTCAAAAAATACTTTGAAGTGAGATTTCCACTGGAAAGTTCACAAAACCGCGACACGTATTTCGCTACACGATAGCATCCTCGGGCGTCACAATAGAGGATGCTACCGTACAGCGAAACACGTGTCGCGGTTTTGTAAACTTTCAAGTGGAAATATTACATTAAAGGGTGTCACAATACAGTATTGTGACGCTCGACTATACTTTCGTATAGCGAAACTAGTGTCGCCTTTTTGTGAACTTTCAAGTGGAAATGTGACATCAAAGTGTGTTTTTTGAATAAATTATTATTGCGTAACACAGAAGTACATCACTTCAAAGAGCTGAGGACCTAAACTTACCGTATTTGATTTTTTTTTTCTGTGGAAAGACGAATTCAAATTCAGTAGTTGACACGCCCGAGCTGCTGACCGACTGAAAAACGTTACAGGTTTGCTGATCCCATAAAAAGTTACAGAAAAAATGTTCAGTAATAAGGATCAATTGTTTATAGTGAAACTATTTTGTATTTATTTCATGTCAACATTTCAAAATTCATTAGTTTTATCATAATTGCTTAGGTGTTGAATTCTTGAGATCCCAGTTTTTGATTTATACTACTCTAATTATTCTATATTTTCCATAGAGTGAAAAATTATCCTGAGACAATTGACTAGTAACGAATTTATCATCAGAAGTTGACTAGAACTAAAACTGATTGATGTCTTGACACTGGTAAAAAGGTCGCTGCCATTTTAAATTTGTCATATTAGCTGCCAAACTGCTAGTAACACCGAACATTTCTCACCATTCATGAAGAAATATTGTAATGTTAAATTCGCATTCTCAGTTATTAAATATTTATCCATGATTGCCGGTATGATTTTTATCTCAGTGTGATAAACAGTGATTTAGGTGAAAATATGAAACGAAAAAGATATTCGATAGAAAGCAAAATGGTAGTGAAGTGTAAATCAATAAGGGGTACTGCAAATGAATTTTCGAAAGTACTAAATTTCAACAACTCCGAAATAATATGCGAGTGAACCGTGGTTCATCAAATTCATAGTAACACTCATTTTTTGTGAAAGAATATTAAGGTGATTACAAAGAACCAGTAAGGGAAAAAACACTGCAGGAATAGACTCAGAAATATGAACAATGCAGATTAGATAAAGAAGAACACAGACAAGAACTGAACTCGATAATGATTCTAAGGAAAAAACGAACAAGAGAGATTAGGGAACCGGCAGGAGGATTAAAAAATACTTTTGAAGTTGCTTGTCGAACCGAGATGTGCCAAAAACCAAGTTAGGAGGAGAAAAATGAAAAAGATTTATAGGTTGAGTCAGAAACGACCTCCAGCTCATACAACAAACCGCAAACTTTTGATGGAGAAAAGTCCTGGTTCATTTACTGTTGACTGAAGACTTCTGCAATGCTGCCATATGTTTTAATCTTCATATCAGCTATCTTGAGGACTCTCCAAAAGTCTATAGGAATTTAAAGCCAATATAGAAAATACGGTACGAGTTGCATATATCATCAAAAGTTCAGATATAAACCACCTCAGCGAAATATATACTTATTTGCTCGATATTGATAAAAATATACATACATTTCGAAATAGAAACATTTTTTCTGAAATGTTACCATAATAAATTATCAATTTTTGTTACTTCTCTCACATATTGTTAATAAATTAAAATGAATTTGTCTTTTAATAGTAAAGTACATTCCAAATCTTGATTATTGAAATTATCAGTCATTACTCAATATATTTTCCTTAATAAATATGAAGTTTTTTTTTGTTTAACAAAGTACATATTGTGAAATTTCCAATTATAATTTCTTGAAGTTTTTTTGACGTTTTTGATGAATTTGGCATGATGTTTTCTCATTGGTATGCACACTTTAACAGCAGATGTCTCTCATCACACTTGCTCCAAAGCTGTTGTGCCTCAGTGAGGAATCAAGTTACTTTAACATAGTGATTTTTTTTATTGTACTGACATGTATTGTTTTCATAACTTTCTTACAACAGTAAGTTTTTAACCTTGTCTTGTAAATTTCAAAATTTTATTACAATCAGTAATACACTATACACTTTTTTGTAGGTTAGATATAGTAATAAACAAAAATAAATATGGAAAGTTTATGGACAACTTGAATGATGAAAGTGGCAGTGTGAGTGTAGACAAATCTGCGCAACTTTGTGCTATAATGCTAAGAATTTCAAAAAGAAGTGTTTACAGAATGATAATAGAGTGCAAGTAATGGGCTATAAAATCACCAATGATATATATCTGCAGGTCAGTCAACATAAGATATTGATGTGAATTTGAATCGTATAAGTAGTTTATTTCTCCATTCAAGAAGACCCAGATTGACGTAGTTATTCAAAAAACACTTTATTGTGAGATTTTCACTAAACACGTGTTGCATTTTTGTAAAACTGTTTAGTGAAATACTCACACTAAAGTGTTTTTTAATACGCTAGTTATGGAATTTCATCAAGTATCGGTCAACTCCATCATATGACCCAGATTGAGTTCCAGAATTATTTAAAAATGCTCCAAAGTAAGTCACTAAAGATTACCGAGAAAAATGTGTTCATCATGTGATCAAGGAATAACAATTTACATATTACATATCAAGATTTTTTTGTATATCCCATATTTTATGTTTCAAAATGAATTCTCAATATACATTGATATATATTTTATCCAGGTATATTGAGAAATATATATTTTTAACTGGTTTTAACCATTGCGACAGAAAGCTCGCAAGTTTATGACATAAGATTTGCTGCAATTTTTTTACTGTAACAATAGGCAGACCCATAAAATCATAATAGAATATGAGCAGCAATAAAGAGAATTTTGGCAAAGCATACATAATGAGCTTTTATTACTGCACCGCTTTTGAACATGAACTCTAAACATGTTTTTGTTATAAACCTATTCACTCAAATATATCAGTAAAGTAGCTACTCTCTCTGGCGCGAACGCTAAGTAATGAACTTTCATAGACAAATTTTTGATACCTTGGATTACATTATTGCAATTTAACGTATTTATTTTTGAAATTACATCATGGTAATGTAGCATTTTTACTGGTGAATGAGTTTTTGAAATCAAATAGGTAGTGCTTGGTTTATCTATTACAAGCAAACAAATAATTTCTCTTTATTATATTAGTTTAGATGAAGTATTTCATTTCGATGATCAATTATTAAAGTTATATATGTTATATGTGGAGTTTATATTCTATTTATATTTTATGTTTTTTTTCTTTGATTTATCATTTCGAAACAAGTATCAAATTAGTTTTCGATTATCAGTTATTCATTCGTCCATTTATGACTATTTTACTTTGTATTACCGTTATTTTATTTATGTATAAATGACACTATTATTATATTCAGTATGCGTAATCATATTTAAGACTATTTATAAATATTTTAATATTGAATGTCACAAAAAGGATTTGAAGCTTTAT
>WOGL01002109.1:0-10369 GCA_015342145.1 Leptinotarsa rubiginosa | reverse complement strand
CATTGGTCCAATGTGTCCTAAAACTGCAGTACAAATAACTTCATGGTTGACAACTCCTGAACGGTTAGGCTTTTTATTGTTCCATTTTCCATTAATTTGTTCAATAATTCCGAAACGTACTTGTATCGTACATTTCTTCCTGGATGATAATTATTATCGAACGGCAGCAGCTCTAGCACTATTTCCATTTTGGTAGTACACACCCACCATTTCAATCCGTTCTCGAAGCGTATATACCATTGTTTCTCAAGAATTCACAAAAACAGCAACATTAATTCTAACTTCACCTGGTCGATAATCGTTATTGTAGAATGAGACAAATACAAAATGAAGAGAATATCGAATTCAAACTCAACTAGGCAAAATAAGACTTTTTTGAAGTGTTCTTCACAAAAACTCCTATGAAACCAAGGTACCTAACATATTGTACAGAAGTTCATTCAGGGTGGCTCGTTTTCAACTCAAATACTTTTCAGCTTCCAAACTATGAGCTCAATGTATTCTACTTTGTTGAAATCTGTTCATCATGGAACATCTGATAATGTAAAACATTCGATCTATTTAGAAATGGTGACATGTTCAGGGGGTGCGATAGGGAAAATAACACCAAATGTGAATAAGTCAAAATGTGTCTCCTTGTATACTATCGTTGACGTGTTTCTTATTTTTCCTGCAAATCATTGTACCAAAAGTTATTCAGGGTGGCTCATTTTAAACGGAATGCACTATATACAGTTTGATGTATTGACTTAATTGAATCAAAATCACTTTACGAGAATGAAGTGGAAAATTTTCAGTCTACAATTGGTCTTGAAGATTCAGAGTGTCTCCATTTCATCGTTTTCTGTGTTGCATTTGGGTGGTAATAATTTACCCACATTTCTTCCACAGTGACAATATGGCTTGAAATATTTGCATCTTATTCACACAGATTGTACGCGATGAAGTCACTCTTGTACGTTTCTGGTCAATATTCACACACCGGGAGGTCCACTTTGAAAGAATTTTTCTCATGTTGAAATCATCGTGTATTTCATGATAAACGCTTTTTTATAAAATAATCGAATGATTTCCCGGTCGCATTTTAAAAATATATCATTAAGGATATCAGGAATATCCCCAACCTCATCAAATACAGGTACTTGTTTTCAATTTTAATCATTTTGTTCGACATCCTGATTTGACTTTTTGACGAGAAACTTCACATTGGCATTCCTGATGAGATATTCTACGTTGCTAGTAACGCAATGATTGTTCACACAACGAACCAGTTTAGACTAACTAGGTAGCAATACATCCTCTTATAGTCTGGGTCACAAGATGCTTTTTTGGAACTTTTGTCCAAGTGCACCGGAAATTATGATCAAGGGCTCACAAAATGACCCCTGGCAACTTTTCGAAAAACTTCAAGAGGGACTCGAAAAAATTGCAAAAGATATAAACAATTTAGTATAAAATGGAGGGTTTGGTTTTATTTGAAAAAAGATCCTTGAAGAGGAGGACATTTCCTAAAAAACAGTTTACGTCTCGGAACTCTATCACCAATATTTATAATTTTAATTTAAAGACGAAAATAGCGCTAACCGCACGCGCTGACCGATACGGACTTTTGAAAAATGACATTTTTTTTAACCCATTAAATATCATTATTGAGAAAAAAAATTCACATGCCTTTTAGACACTTGAATAATCGAAAATCCATAGAAAAAATATTTCCCGTGATCATTTTATTAGATATACTTTAGTTAATTAACTAATCTTTACAATCAAACTCTTCCTCTTGAAGATGATCACTTGGGTATCGATACACGTGTCGAGGTGTTGAAATAACGATTTGGTGTTGGGAAAATCTCCAGTAATATTCATTACTACACCAGAGGTTCCAAACAGTGCATCACAAATGATTTTTACAAGTTTTAAATTAACACAACAACTCTGATAATTTTTGAACTGAAAATCTCAAATTATGTTCACTTCTTCAAGAAAGATTCATGTAGGAAAAATTGAAAAATTCTGATTTTCCACTTTATTATTAATGAAAGACGTTAAAAAGTGAAAAATTCCATGGAAACAATGATTTTTTAAATATTCAAATTTATTCGTATTCTTATTATTTGAAGTTACATAAAAATGTTTTTCCGTAATGTTTAGCTCTATTTGTTCAAAAAACTGTTATAAACGAATGCATCGTTCATAAGATATTCGAAATTATTTGGGAGAATTTTTATCAATGATAAATCTTTTCTTGAAGAAATTGTTGTATTGCTCAAAAACGCATTTGTTGATTTTCAATTTGTTTTGCTACTAAATATGAATATTTCAAATAACGATTTTTCTTTAAAAATCATAATTTCTAATAATCTTTGATATTCTGAAAAATAAACCTTTTTATAATTTATATTTTCTTTATTCATTCAATAAACAATTTGTTTTGAACAAATTGATTTTATGATATACATTTTTTGAATACTACCAAAGAAAACAACAAAAACAACCATGCGTAAAAAAAGAATATTAAAAAATTTGTGAAAAATAGGGATTATTTTACACAAAAAGTGACACATGGTTGTTTTTGTTTTATTTGGTAGTATTCAAAAAAAAATATCGTAAAAATCAATTTGTTTAAAACAAATTGTTTATTGAATAAATGAAGAAAATATAAATAAAAAATTCTAATTCCCAGCATATTGAGGAGAAATAGAAATTATGATTGAAAAATTGGTTTCTTAATATTCATATTTTGTAGCAAAAAAAATTGGTAATCAACAAATGCATTTTTAAGCAATTAAAATGTTTTTGAGGAAGGATTTTGTTTTTAAAAATCATAATATTCATCACTGATGGAAATCCTCCCAAAATATTTCAAATATCTTATAAATAATATTTTTGTTTATAATAATTTTTCAAACAAATCGAGTTAAAAATTATGAAGAATCATATTTATGTAACTTCAAATAATGAGAATACAAATATATCTGAATATTAATTTTTGCGAAAGAATGGTTTCCATTTCCACTTTCTACTTCTCCATCTTCATACAAAAAATGTGTCTTCCAAGAGAAGGAAGAAAGCAATCACTTTCAAATTAAACTCTTTACAAATATGTGTAGATCGTGTATTGAAGCTACTTTCAGATACAAACTCAAAATAAAAACTAGAATGATGTTATTCAATCATTTTTGTATCAATTCGATAGAATAATTGTGATTGGTACCATGAAAAATCACATATTTCAAACCAAAGTAAAACAATTCGTCATCAGCAGCACAAGCATCAACAAAACAATCCAATTTCATCAAATATATAAAAAGTTCGCAGTGTCATTGATATTACACGACTCCCCTGACATATCAAGTAGACGAAAATATATCAAATTACTTCAGTGGTCTTATCATGAGAAAGACAACTTCAGATACACAGAACAACTTCGTACCCATCAGAATGAACAAACAAGACAAACGTCTCAGTTGGCGTCGGCTGACTGCTCTATGCGAAATGAGATTTTCTTCTGGACGTGATAAAGTAAACGAAGTGTATATGTTTTCATTGTTCTTCAGTACGCACTCAAAACGAGATATTTTATTCAGGTTTACGACATTCAAATCATTCATGAAAAAATATTAACTTTATAATAATAAAAAAAATTAATAGTCTTATATCTCCTGATGATTCCAATTTGGTAAGCAAAACGTGAGTCGACAGACAGTATTGTTGTTCAGGTGACAGAAAACTGTTTTAAAAACATTTATAGTAGGTCTGAACATACTACATGGGCTGAAAAGTCTCTGGCCTAACAGAATTCCGTTCAAGCAACGTGTTATGAGGACTCCGCTCCACAACAAACGACTAGAAAGGTTATGGCCTTGGTATTTTGGGAAGTGCGTGGTGTAATATTCATCGACTATCTTGAGAAGGGGAATACCATTGATAGCGAATATTGTATAGCGTTATTAAAGCGTTTGACGGCCAAAATTGCGAATAAATTAACGATATGGCAAAGAAAAAAAAATCATAAAGACAACGCAACGTGTCACAAGTCAATCGATACAATTGCAAGATTTCATGAATTGAACTTCTTCTAGTAGCTTCCACATCCACCGTATTCGCCAGATTTGTCACCCAGCGACTACTGTTCGCTGTTCGCAGACCTCAAAAAAATGTTCAATGGTGGAAAATTCCACTCGAATGAAGAGGTTATTACTGAAACTGAGACCTATTTTGGGGTAAAAAAATAATTCGTTCTACAAAAGTGGTAGATATTGAAATATTGAAGTGGCGCTGAATTGGTTGTGTGGCTTTCAATGGAGATAACGTTGATGAATCTAGCCAATTTTAAACAAAAAAAAAATGCTTTTCCTTTCTTAGGCCCGGGACTTTTCAGTCCATGTTTTAAGACATGATAATTTGAATAGAATGCAAGCAACCAGGACACATGAACAGCAAAATCAAAAGATAAAGAAACGAAAAAGAAAAATGGAAAGTTCTATGTTTTTTACCACTTTTAATTGTAACTAACGTTACTGCAGTTTCGTCCTATATAGACATACAAGAAACGGATGATAATTATTGATGAAAACAAAAAAGAATCACAACGAGAGTTATTGTTTCACACTTACAAGGAATGAAAATGAGATAAATATCATGAAAGTGTTGATTTTCAGAAACAATTGAATATTACTATTACCTGCACCTTAAGTGTCTTAAATTTCCACATTAAGGCCTATATGAAATTAATTTCACAATAATGCCTTATCTGTTAGTCTTAAATTGATTTTACAATGTGTCTTTATGTAATAGTCGGGTAAATTGAATATATAAACTATTATTTTAACAAGCTATATAATATACTACAAGTTATTGGTCCACCATCGTTATTCATAATATTTTGTTAACTTATTTCTACACTCTCACAGGCATTTAGATACCTGTTGTTAACTTGTCTAACTAATCCAAATGAACTGAAGTGGCAGTTCTTACATTCAATTTCGTAAATTCCAGACTTTTCCGAATTCTCGACATCCAAATGTAAGGACTGCTTTACAAAATATTATGGACAGACAAAAAGATCTTTCAAAATAAGATATAAAGAACACTTAGCACACTTAAAATACGGAAGACCTGAAAAATCAGCAGTTGCCCATCATAGTTTGCAACAAAACCATTCCATAGACTTCAGTTTATTACGATTAGTTAAACAAGTTAACAACAACAGGCATCCAAATGCCTATGAGTGTGTAGAAAAAAGTAAGTAAAACCTAATAATATCATGAATACCGATGGTGGACCAATACCCGATAGTATACTATATAGCTTTTTGAAATAATATTTTATTCATTCGATTTACTGACTATTACATAAGGACACATTGCAAAATTAATTTAAGACTAGTAAGTAGGGCAATATTGTGAAATTAATTTTGTATAGCTTATAATATTTCAATTATCAGATTCACCTGACTATTACACAAGGAACAAGGACACAATGCAAAATTAATTTATGGCTAGTAGATAAGGCAAAAATGTAAAATTACTTCCATACACTTAAGACGCAGGTACCTAGAAGAGGTATCCATGGTATAAATAAGGATAACTTTGTAAGTAGAATTAGTTTGATCTTCCTCTTGAAGATGATCACTTGGTGATCGAAACACGTGTCGAGGTGTTAGAAATAACGGTTTGGTGTTGAGAAAAACTCAAGTAATATTCATTACTACNAATATTCATTACTACACCAAAGGTTCCAAACAGTGTATCACAATTCCAGAAACAAGTTGACGAATTATCAATCCACACATATTCAGGAATGATTTTGCTGATTAGCTGCGCCATACTGATACGGCCATAGTTGTCAGGTCATCCTCATGCTAGGCAAGTAGTCTTTGTGTCAGGAAATCAGTAGGTGGATACAAAAAATAGTAGGAAAAGCATTTTATAGGTATATACTACATATATGATAATTTCTACTATTTACAATGTTTATCAAAAAATTATGTTTTTGAAAAACAAATGGAAATATATTTTCTGATTTGGGAATTTCTGACAGTTACAACACCCGAAAATACTACTGGTTACATAATGTTTCCCAACATAATATGGCCTTCAGCAAGAGAAATTGTTGATATAATTCTATTAGGATGTATAAAAGTTCACCATTATATCTGAAGCTAATAAAGAATTTGAACAATTTTATAGAAATACTAACTATTGTAGGAACCCTATCATTTCAATGATCACCCATCTGCACATTCTTAGAATTTCTGAAAGAATCTATTTGAGGAATTATTTATGTCTTTGATTATAGTTACACGAAGGTTGTTTATTCTTCATTACATACTTTTTTATTCACATTGAACGAATTGTGAACTTCATTAAAATTGTCTTGGAATTGAGACATCAGATCTCATCTCATCTCACCTCTGATGCAGATTTTCTTGTCATTATAGCTCTGTCTTTAGCATTGCCATCTCTAGCGAATGAGAATATTTTCTTGAAGGCATCCATGAATATTCGATGAAGTTGTTGAATGAGATACTAGACTATCAGGATATTTCTCTATGTGAATATGTTGATCTCTATAAGCATTACCTTCGGCCAACTATGAGCAAATTGTCATTCCATAATTAGTGTATTTTATTTTATACTTCCTCTCAACAACGAAATGTTCTCATCAAATGCGTACTTAATGAATTTCTTATCACTGAGAATAATATTGCCAAATCAATCGAATTCGGATAAGAGATATTGACAACATCGAAACCAAAAGAAGGAAAGTTCAAAACCCTGTATCATGGAAACAATGCATTTCCAGATCTATGTTTTATGATATGTTTGTTTGTTGAATTATCTCCCAAACACAACCTCACATGTTCTCATCGCAATTAGAAAATACCCTGAATATGAATGCTATTATTTTTCGTGTAAAAGATATTTTTTCTTCATTGCCGTACATGATTTCATCAATGTTTTGATCTCTATGCCCATCCACGCAAATAGATCAATTCGCCATATGCCTCTTGTGTCATATCAGCGGGTATCTTTTAATATGATCAACGGAATGCCAACCCCAAATTCCATTGTGGTCTGGAAACAAAAGCACGAGCATATGAAATATTTCCCCTTCAAATAAAATTACAACTTGCTCATATTACGAACAACACTTAAACTCCCAGTTCAACATTTCGGACATTGGGTTGAAGTTTCAATGGTGCTGGAGTTTGGAAGGGTCGCATGAAATAGGGGAAAATGTGATGATTATTTGAATTGAATTCATGCTAACAATAATTTTGCTTTTTTGAAAAGGGCTGAATCTGGCTGATAGATGTGGTTTTTGCCGAAATGTGTATTCGTGGGGGACTCATTATATGATCAAAAAATGATAATTTGAAAGAGAATGATTATAATAGCGATAGAATAGAATTTTTGAATATTGATTTTTGTATAGAGTAGGCAACTTTGTCAACGATCGAAATATTTGCTTCAGATATCAATATATTTTCGAGATTGTCATAACCTGGTCAACCACCACTGCATTTTATAAGTTTCATGATAATCTTGTGTCGTGTCGTGCTTTCGACTGCATGGATCATATCATACTCATCTGCTAATCATATAATTATGAAGTAAAATGAGTTTCTCCGAAATGAATTGAGTCCCTCATCATGCATTGTTCATTAATCTGTTGATCTTGAGTACTTCAAAAATAATAAGGCTGTTCATGTAAAATCATTCAGTCACGAATATTAGAGTACCACAAAGTTGTGTCCTTGGTACAATACAATACTGTTCATTTTTCACATCTATAAATCATCTAACGTTTCTATCGATAACAAGTTGACAACGTACGCTGATGATGTGATTTTCATTCAGTCCATTTCTTGATTTTCCGCATTTCCTTTCCTTTGTATACCAATGAAATTAATGTTATGTAGGTCAGAACTGCTCAAAACATTTCAGAGAATATTAATATAATGAATAATTATAAACTAACTGAATAGAAATGTTGAAAAAATCACTGCGAGGTGTTCATCGCTGAATGGTTTATATTCAGATCCCTATGACATTGACCAGTATCCATAATATCTTCGACTTTTCTCAGTTTTTGATTTTTCCAGGCCAAGCTGAGATCTGGCATCACTCATAGATATTTGACTTCGTTTGATCAATGTTTCTCAATTACTTCGAAATTTTGGAGGAGCCTAGGTTTTTGACCTCTTGGTGAATGTTTTTATAGTCGATTCTGTTATAGTTGTGCATTGTTTCTGTTGTACTTTGTTATTATATCCGGGGCCTGCTGCATGAATCCCCCTTCATGAAATTATATCAGCCTCGAAATAGAATGACTAATTTAGACGTAGTAACTCGGCCATTGAAGGTTTTGTAACAGTGAGGACAAGCCTTCTCATGAGGTCAAATACTATTTTCTCTCCCATGATGGTCATATATACCGATATTTTTCTGAGTATACATTTTATGCATTGCATTGCTGTCGGTGGCTCTTCTATTCGACCCCTGAAATGAGGTTAATCGCAATCTTTTGGTACATGAGCTCAGTTGCTTCGGTCTTACACTACCATTTCTGAATTGTATTGAAGATCATCTTGAATGAGGAATGCCAGTTGTCACAATAAATAATATTCAGAGAAATTTCAGTCAAATCATGTATGTCTCAAAGGTGTCACTTGGGACCCTGATTATATAACATCTCCAAGAATGACATTTGAGACATCTACAGTGAAATAGCTCTCCCATATACAGACTATTTCAAAATGTTCTTCTCAATAGCTTCTCCAGACCAATCCCAAACTAGTTATGTTATTAAATGCTGATGAATGTCATATTTTGGAGTTTCATAGATACAAATCATCACTAATCTTTGATTATATTATTAGCAAAACACACAACCCCTGAATCTCCAAGATCAATAACGTTAAATTTAGTCTAGAAACTGAGTTCTCCTATCCATATCTATCTCTTGAATCTCAAACAAAGCATTGAAGATTTTGAAGTTCATAAGAAGTAAAAATTAGACTTCACAAATATGAATGAAAACTCTGTTGAACTTCGAAGATACGTATAATCTTCTGTATCTGACAAAACTTGAAACAAATAAATGAGATCTCATTTGAGTCGTTTTGCAGAAAAATAAATTGGATATTCACAGTAACTCGAGCTGATGAACACACGCAATTTTTTGTTCCGACAAGAACCCTGAAGACTTCAGAATCTTGTTCTCTATAGAGAAGTTACAGCCAGTTAATGATCAAACTCTATCTCGTACTCCGCAAACGAATCATAATTGGAAACGGTTTCTCATATCAAAAACGTATAACCTCTTGATTCAATATTATATCACATAACATAGCAACAAAAATATGACCCCATATCTCAGATGGCAGAGCACCAATTTTCTTACTTTTCATGTTTAGAAGAAACATGCGGCAATATATTTCAATTTATCTGGAATGAGGGTAACATTTTTCTTCAGGGAAAAATATACTCAAATATTTATTTACCACAGTTTGTGTATGATCTCAATTATATCGTTTTTTCCGTTCTTGCTGATGACAGATGTGTTCGAAATTACCTCATAAAATCGAAAAAACAGGCGCATTTTCCGAAGTCGGTTGATTTGTAGGAACAACAAAAACGTTCATTTCTAAATTGGATTCATCCATATCCATTAATTCTTCAGTTTTCAACGGTTTCTCTTATTCCATATGAATAAACCAGAAATATTCGATATAAAACGTGAATGTGAATGTGAATTTTTACTGAAGAAGTTAAATATGTGAACAAAACATCCTTTTCAATTGCCCACAAATACCTTAGTTTCCAGAAAAACAATTCGAAGCGAATAGTACAAAACAGACTTCAAACTGGTAGCTTCGGTTATTATCATGTTATCTAACTGTAACTGTGGATATTATTTTTCAAAAACTGGATGGTTGGAAACCTAGTGCTGGAAATACTACGGATCCCTATACAGGAATCTTTAAAAATGCTTCAATTTCAAATTTTGAATAATATCTCCAGAGATACCCTTCCATTCGTAAATTTTTGGTTCAGTTTTGATCTTACAATATTTTGAAATTATGAAGAAATATTAAAGATTTTATATAAGTTAGCGTTAGTAGACCACTGAGTAATGAATTACATTATTTGTACAACCTAAAAGTTTTTCACAAACATTTCGTGTATTATATGTAACATATTTTTTCAGTACAGGAAAATCCTTGAGCCACTCTCAGAGCGGTGCCTGTGCGAAAGTAGCGATTCGCATTGCTGGATATCAAATCCATTTGGAAAAACGTTCACAGGAAATTTATTCCACATGAACGCTGTTTTCCAGATGAAAGAGCTTTCATAGTGAA
>WOGL01002108.1:0-10361 GCA_015342145.1 Leptinotarsa rubiginosa | reverse complement strand
TCACTTGAGCGCAAATGTTTGCTAACCTGCTCATGGGGATTTTGTTTCTCCACCTGAGACAGATTCTGCGTACGCCGCTCAAGAATTTGGTGCAAAGTGATTTCATAAGGTACCACGCCCTTGAGGAGATGACTCAGTCGTTTCCTGATTGCACCACCAAACCTTTTTTTTTAGGTTCAGTTATTGGATCAGGAGTTGGAGAGTTGAGAAGCCCTCGCTCCTGATCTTAATTTACAGGGAGGTCAGTTGGAGTCGTAAGCTCGACATCCATCTCCTCNTGTAGACTCAGCGTCAGAAAGATTTTTTTAATTTACTATGACCACAATAAAAGTTCCACAAGTCGCTAGGGAAAGAAGGTCAATCACGGCAGAGCCCCGCATTAAAGTGACAAGGCGATGCTACGACGAGAGGGCGCCCGGAATCTCGAAGGTTCCGTAGAGACAGCTGATAGGCTCAGTGTCATTTATCCTCTCGGCACGGATACACACACCTTAGGATTAAGCCATCGTTGGGATGCCATTCAGTTACGGAATAACAGCCCATTCAGTTAGGGATAACATCCCAAGCCAATGCACTCGCATTGGCTTGGGATGTGAGGGCAAATAGTATTTTAACAAAGTTTCAAGGCAACTTGATTACTCATAATAATTCTGAAACATTTTTTCCAACCGCATTAATATGACGCTCCAGTATTTTCTGTTCTGTACGAAATCGGCTTCAATGATATCATTATAGCAGATATATTTTGATTCAAAAAATAAATACGGCTAGTGGAATGGCTTTGAAATGGAAATTATCGTTTTGTAAACTAATACCAAATAGGTCAGTGGTGTCAAGTGAGTGGTACGACATGATCATCACAGGTTTCACAAGTTCAAATCCCAGCGCAATTTTTTGTTTTTGCTGTCAGTAACAAAATTTTATCATTTGTATAAATACCAAAATTGGGCGTTTGGATAATCATGGGGTTTTATTGGCCAAAACAAAGAAATTTTTTGTAATATAAATAAATATTTCCACATATGTCGCTCATTTTCAACTTTTGGAAGAAAGGTGATATGAGCTTTGTTGTTGAGAATGCTCATGTAATGAGTTTTATACAACGTGTAACTATTTTACCGAGATTTATCTATGTCTGTATTTTGTTCATATTATTAGGATTTTTGTTGATTAGGACCATTTCTTGAAAAATCCTTAGTTTGTTTTTTGGACGTGTCTGACTGAAAGACTCGTTAAACCCTACCTTCCGTATACTACCTTCAGTCTATATACTCGATCAGCTCCCTACTATATAGGTAAAGTGATGTTTGTTACGTATTCGGAAGTAGACTGTTTTTACACCATCTGCTGAGTTCTTCTTCTTCTTGATTGAGCTCTTCTTCTCGTAAAGGTTTGAAATGTTAAATGTAAAGTTCTCACGAATAGGAATATGCTGAACTGATTTCCGGGTTTTGATCTGTGTTCTGTGCTACTATCCTCAATGGGATTGATCTCACGACGTTTCGACAGCGGCAGTTTTCACAAGTGGCATTTGAATTTTTTACAAAAATTATCTACACGCTAGTCAGAATCGAATGACACCTCGTTCACATTTTTCGGAGGCGGAGAAAAAGTTTGACCTGAAAGGCACTTTTTGACCACAGTAACAACTTCTTGACAGACGAAGATTCGGAAACGTGTGAAATAAGCCTTAACTATTTGATTAGTATAATCTTCAGATGAAAAAGGTGACGTTAAACCATTCTATGTACATTTGATAGTTGGAAAGGTTCCTATCAGTTTTGAGGCTGATTTTGATTTCGCTCAAACGGCAATATTTGAGAAACAAACAAAACACTTTTTTTTGCTAAGAATCTACATAAAAACGGTCTATCTTTACAAGACTACATAGGTGTTTCAAAACCAATATAATTTGAAAGTTTATATACTTATGAATGGAGGTCCGTCCGCCTTCAATCGGCAGAAATGAATTACCTACTGAAGTTGAACTTAGGCTTAGGATAAATCGAACATAATGTCAACAGATTGTACTATACTCAAAAATTATATACTTTCGGAAAAAAACATGTGTCCGAGGGAGAAACTTGGCCAATTGAATTGAACACCACAAAGAGGTTTCTGACGATTGTCAGCGTACATTTAACAAACATAAAATTCATTTAAGGGTAAACGACGGAGTGATACCGAAATTTCATGAAACAAGGCTCGTTCTGTTTGCCATGAAACAAAAATAGAAGAGGAAATGGATGGATTAGTAAAAAATAAGTCTTAGAGCCCGTTGAATTTTCTGAATAGGGGGACGCCGATCGTCCCTGTACTAAAATATAACGGTGAACTACGAATAGTGTATGCGGTGATTTTAAAATTCACAATTGGAAATTCAATAAAGCATTCCAAAGATAGAATATCTTTTTCCGGATTTACATGGAGGCGATAAATTTTCTAAAATAGACCAATCCGATGCATACCAGCAAACAGCAGGTTTGTTAACAGAAGATTTTCGAAAGTTTGTCACCATTTCCACACATATAGGTTTATTATCGTATAAGCGTTTACCGTACGGAATTACAAACACGCCCAGTATATTTCAGCAAATCATCAAGCAGATTTTCGTTAACATACCAGATGTGTTGTGCGAATGGATGATATTCTAATTATGGGCAGACACGACAGAGAACATTCAGCAAATTTAAAAAAGGTCTATCTAAAAGCCACGAATGTGGTTTGAAGGTAAAAAAAATATGTTCGTTTTTTAGGCCAGGTTTAAGTATCTTGAGAAAGGATTTCAAAACGAATGGCTAACATATTCATCGAGCGAATTAAAACAATTTTCAGTCAAAAACATTCTTAAACAATCTTGAACTGCATCAAAGTTGAATTTAATTTTATATACTGAGGTAGATGATAGTATATTTTTGGGTCAAGGTAACTTGAATAATTTTTGTAATTATCAATATCACGAAAAAAACATGGAGAATGTCTTCAATCCCTCACTTATACCATGAATGTTTCAATTGTACCTGTAATTTAACATATATTTGTGCATTAGGAGATGTATTTCAAGAACAAATAGGTACTGAAATACAGAATTTCATAGGATTCAAAAGTATTTCTACAAAAATTGCACTCCCATAATTATTTATACATTTTTTTGATGAGCTGGAATTTCTCACAGGTAACAGTCACTACCTTAAACGTGAATCAACGTAAAGAAGAGTTAATCTCACACAACAAGTTTTCACAATGACAATAATTCTAGTTCAAAAATTATTCGACCTGCATGCCGAGAAACGTCCCGCCAAATAGTTTGAATTGACTGTTATATTTGTTTCTAAATATTTTTCCATTAAAGACTAACAATTAATGAAAAGCATATGCAGCCTTCATTTTCTCCTATTTTTTCTTTTTCAATTGTATGAAAAAGTTGAAATGCACTGATAGCGCACATAAATCCCTAACAGGGCTCAGACAGATCGATAACTTTCTCATAAAAAACTAGTAATGCAGTTTTGGATACATTTTTTCAAAATATTTGCTGATTATTATCATTGTACTTGTGCTGACAGAACTGTGTATTGCTGATGAAACTTTGCTGACTGGTAGTTTTTCGAATTATTCACTCATTTTATAGGTAGCAAAAGAAATGATTTCGGGGAGAAGTAAATCATTAAATCATTGTTGAATAAATAATCCACACAAAGTTTCTAATGGTATAATAATCATTTAGGGCAACCTAAAATATTATATCCATTCACGGAATAATCAAGCGAATAATATCACATGAAAAACGGATTTATCGACCGCCAATAAAAATTGGCACACTGCCTAGTCCTCTGGTCGACCCAAAGAAATCGAAAGTGACAATGACCCAGTTGGCAGTTCTATGGTTGCTTGCGAGAGTTTGTTATGGTTTGCATAATACCATTTCGTTTCGGAATTCCGATCGAAAATTACTCGAGACAAAGCGTTGTCTCGAGTAATATTCAAGTTCAGTGAACAGGAAAAAATTAATTGTTCAGATTTCTGTTGTGGTACTTTTTATTTAGGTCATTTATTATTGAAATCTTTTGATCTGCCTGATGATGGTTCAGAATTATTTATTCACATCTTATTGTACCAATTCTAGAAGCTGGCCTCTATAAGAAATATTCATCGTCTTTATCCAGGTTTAGGAAAATCCTTAAAGTGCTCTTAGAGCGCATTGCGGATTTTCATGTAGTGTTGTGTTTGGTCCTTTAAAAAAATATTTATTAAATCAATAAACATTTATATATTTTTTATTCCATATATTTTGGATAATTAGAAATAGAGGTATTTTATCTCATCTGAAACACATTTGGTAACTGATAAGAATCTACTCAACAACTGATTGACTCAACATTTTTTATCACTTCGCCGACTTAAGCATTACAATAAATACGTTTTATCCATTTTTAAAACATAGTGAAGAAGGTGAATATATATCTTTGGAAAAATACATTTCGGTTACATAAGTTATATTGAATCTGAATCTGGAAGTTAAATTATTTTTGATCTCATACATTCACAATTGATGAATATAAACTGTTTTAAAGTTGTGAAATCATTAAAGGTAGAACTGGGACCTCTGGCGTGGAATAAATTCAAAACAGGCATTCTTTCCAAACTTGAGGGCTTGTTTTGGTTTTAAGAAACCATACCATACTCCTCAAAAATATCCTCTGTTTGAGCCATTTGCCATGCACCTTAGTACGCTTTTGTGCTATAAAAACATATCCTACTGTGGTAGATCCACCTCAGAAACAGACACCTCACTAAAGTCTTGATTCTACTTGAACAAAATAAATATGGAGAGAAACTTCAACGAGTTAAGTTCTAAGTTGATTGTTGATGGTGCGCTTTCCAGTGGAGAAACTCGTCTAGAATGATTCCTATAAATCTTACATTTCAATCAGTATTTCTTAGGGTTACACAGTTTACCTCGAAATAAATATTTTCCATTCTGTTTTTCCAATTGTAAAATTTTCGTTTTTCCTATGTTGAAGAATTTCTTGTTATTGTTAGTTTTCTCATACGATTGTGTCTGGTGGACATATCACTGCTGAAAAGTCAACTGAATAAATGGTGTAATGATTTTGGATACTATTGACTCGATACTTTTTACATAAGGAATAAGCAGTTGGGTTCCCATTTTAGAACCCTGATGCCGAATCCATAATTGGTCTAGCAATCAGGATCAACATTACGGATTACATTCATTCTATTAACTCGTATTGCAAATTGTGTACAGCTTCTCTTATACAACACTTTGCTAATTTTGAGTTATATTTTTTATGATTAACACAATCAAATGCTCTATTTGAATCACTAAGCATTACGTCTGGACATTTCCTTCAGTTGCATTATTCTAGAATTTTATTTAGTATTTGTTGATTGGTCGGAACGCAATTCAATTTGCATTCGTCCCAGAGATGACGTCATATAAAGGGTGATGTCATCACCTTTATTTTCTCAAACAAAGACGTGTCGAAAGAACGATGTTTGGTGAAAGCTGCAGTGAAAGATAGATGACGAATCTCGTTCGGAGGATTATGTCGAAGCATTTTTTTCAATGGACCGCCATGGAGAGCTTTGTTCATTTCCAATATTCGTATATTGAGTCTTCTGTGCATCCCATAGATGGCATCTTCGTCAGAGGAATATGTCATCGCCTTTACTTTCACCGTAGTGTATTTTAAGGAGTGTTGAGTCCAGCAATGCATGGGGCCATATGGCGGGTCTAAACAGTGATGTATAGTATTCGATAACGATCTCGTATTTTAGTTTCAACTAGTTGCATTGCAGAGAAAGCTTCAGTCAAATGCAGAGGATATATCTCGATTGGGCGGTTAATGTCGAAGCTTTGCTTTGCAACGCCTTTGATATTCGTGGTTTGAGTCTTCTGTCCGATTGCATAGATCGCGTTTTTGGAAAATAAGGTGTCATCGCATTTCAAACAATTATTTGAAATAAAAGAAAAAAATGAGAAGAACAAAGCAAATTATATTCGAATACTTTAGAAAGTTATGGTACTCCCAGATTTCAACTTTTGTGGAAAAATATATATAAAATAATCAAAAGTGTCTTAGGCGCTACGACTTCTGGGCCTCACAATATCTTATTTTTCAGTTCATCATTAAATGATATAAGCAATGCATTGTCTATGTATGGAATCGAATACATTGTGCGAGAACTAAAATAGTAAGCTGAAATGATCCCAACCAAAAATTGAAATAGTTCAAATTTCATGTAATTATCTAGGAACTTACTATATTATGTCTAATGGAACTTTTGTTCATATTCACCATTCCTATTATTATCGGTTTAACAAAAATCAAAATGAAAATGAATAAGATAACGATGATTAGGACTGATACTTTTTAAGGAAAGAATTTTGATTTCTACGTATCAACTTATCGGGTGAATTGGAATTCGAAATTTTCTATAAACAGCTTTTATTTATTTATGAATTATATTTATTTTTGAGTAACCAAAATACTCGTAGAATGGAGAATAAAACAGACACATTGTGAAAATAAGGATACCTTCACCATTAAAAATAATTTTTTCTTTGATATATCGATCTTCCAACTTTCATTATACCACAATTAAAATTTTCTAACTTTCACCTAATCACAATTAAAATTGGAAAACTCACTTTGTATGCACTACTGGAAAACCGTCTTCTTCTCATATTGGCCACAAAAACTCACAATCACTATGAACAAATTAACAATGCTGACAGTAATGTCAATGCCTCGAGTTAACTAGAATCCTGAATTAGGTAAATAAAACACGGTATTGCTGAGATGCCACAAAATGTTTCTGTAAGTAATCGCCGGACTTCCATTTTCGGAGAGCGATCTATTGCCTCTCAAAAAAAATCTCGATTATACGCCGCTAATAAAAAGAAGTTCAGAGAGTGGCTTTCGTATTCTCGCCATGACTGAAGAGAACTACCAACGAGTATGTTGAATAATAACGTTCTACTTGAGTAATGATGTTTTGAATTTAGGAGAACATGACTACCTTGACTCAAATAATTACATATTATTATATCAAAATGCATCTTCTCTCGGATATAAATTTATGGAAATGCGCCTTCGTATCAAAAATTATGGATCGGTACGAAATTAGTACGTAAATTTTTCGGAATTTCAAGAAGAAATAAAAAATAATTGTTGCTGAAAATTTTTTTTGTGATCGTAAATTACCTACTAAAATGTTCTCATATCTTATAATTGATTTATCATTTGAGGACCTTATAACAAAGTTCAATATTAATGAGCAGGATTTTTTACAAATGGACCAGTTATCAGTTTTCAATTACTTTATAATTTGCTTTCATAAAACATACTTAGTGGTTCAATATCATTAGACATCCTACATCAGGAACAGTAATAAATGAATGTTCAAAGCATGAATATAAACGTCCCAGTGGATTTACCAAATTAGACACCACAACTGGCACGATTGGATAAGGAAATACATCATACTTTTGCAGACGAGGCTGACATCATGCAAATTCAGTCATTTTCCGATTAGAAAGGACGGAATCCCGGCCTTATGGATCATAAGATTGAATGATAGGCACACAAGATGAAAGGAGCTAAAATCAAGTCGGCGGGGCAACCAACACACGTGTATCTGATCTGCGATTGACTATATACATAATAGCTAACAAGCCTTCCTTGCCTGCTATGCGGCCAATATCCGTCAAACTACGACCTGCTGATCGCACTTGGATAAGATATGAACGCTAGTGGCTGAAAAGTCACGACAGAGCCGAGCTAGAGGTATTGTGGAAAACCATAAAAAGTTCTACAAAAATGTTTTCGCTCATTCCGAAAGACTCCGTGTGTTTTGATAATCCACCGACCACCGTTCGGGTAGAATCCTTCTAGGATTATAAATGAACATCCCAAGCCACTCAATCTAGATACTCGAACCCTAACCGCTTAAGAGATAGCTGCTTCAAGGGGAAACATGCAGTAGAAATGGAAACATGTGTAGTAGATTGACATTTGACAGAAATGACAACTGGCAATAGATATCAATGCGTTTTCTTGAAAACATTCATGAAGCAGATTGCTTTCCAACCTGGAATATTTCGGGACATGAGTACATAATAAAAATACCTAAATTTCTTTCGCTATTGTACTATTATTCAATCGTTCTCGAACACACAGAATATGCCATACGTCATGTAGAATATGGCATATTTCAATATGTTCAAATTGAAATAGTTATATTTTCAGGAGAGATTATCTTATTCGGAAACTTCGAAGTTAGTCACTGAGGATGATAGTGCCCCATGTAACTGAAAGTTTATATCGTAACTCTTTCATACAGAACATAGGTAGCGTTCCTATGAATGATATGTGATTCAATTCCATAACGAATGTTTGGAGTGCAAACTGGAGAAGTGATTTTAGTATAATTCGTTGTTCAGTAAAAGTAGTTCTTTCGGTAGAAAATTTTCTTCGAGTTTGTATCTGAAAGTAATTTCAATGCATGATCATTTTGAACCTAATTCCTATTTCCTTCCTTTGGAAGTTTCTCAGATGTTTTCTATAATGATGGCAAAGTAGAAAAAAGTCTAAATCTTTCTTTCCCAAAAACTAATCTCTTCTAGAAATATACCCCTTTTAATTTGAGAAGATTATTATGGCTGGGATTAAATCAAATAAGCGAATGAATGTCATTACGTACTGTGATCTTGACATGAGTAGATTCAACTCATCCGTGACATAATAAAAGTCGTACCTAATGATACGAATGAATCGATTACTTTATCTTATGTTATTCAGAAATGTGCCGAAAGGGTAATAACACAAGTATCTCGTTTCGGAACTTCAGAGTCCGCCGTTGGAGATGATAGTGTTCCATGTGAAAAATTTTATGTCTCTTATTCTCTTTGATGTGTAGTGTTCCTATGAATTATATCTGATTCGATTCCATAATGAATGTTTGAAGTAAAAACTGAATAGGAAAAATTGATTTAATGTTCATATGGAATTAGTTGTTTCAAAAATATTTCTTCTTTCGTGACATTCAATTTTCATGTGGAAGTAGTTGTTTCGGAAGGTTTTTGTCTAGTTTATATCTGAAACTAACTCCTATGCACGATCTACACATCTTTGTGAAGAGTTTATTTTGAACTGACTTGCTTTCTTTCTTTGTAAGTGTTTTACATTTTTCCTGCAAATATGAAGAAGTAGAAAGCCAAAAACTTTTTTTTCCATGAATATTATGTTTTTTTCTTGAAATGATATTTTATATTTTAGAGCACTAACAAATGTTTAATAATGCTACGTTTGAATAGCATTTTGTGGTATTCCAATATTAACCAAAGATATTTGAAATGGACCAAAGGATACATACATGTGGTGTCAATGAAGTTGCACTTAGAAAACGTTCTTAGTAGACGGAAATAATCTACTTGTTTGAATTCATCAATCATAAATAGTCAACTGATAGCAATGAAAACATATTTTTAGTGAAAAAAGAAAAAAATGGGTTTATAGATTTTAAAATTCAGCCTGA
The DNA here is from genome assembly GCA_015342145.1 of Leptinotarsa rubiginosa. Classification (NCBI taxonomy): domain Eukaryota; kingdom Metazoa; phylum Arthropoda; class Insecta; order Coleoptera; family Chrysomelidae; genus Leptinotarsa; species Leptinotarsa rubiginosa. The sequence goes on along the minus strand of WOGL01002108.1, from coordinate 797 downwards.
TCCCTGACAGTTACTAATTTTTATAAAGAACCAGTTTGATTTGGAATTTGAGTATGATCAATAACAGGAATGAAGTTAGTAAGCTTCCAACCGGAGTTGAATATCATCATTTGCAGTGACGGAGTAAAAAATAAACAATGAAATTAGATCTACTCCTAATGAAGTAGGTGTGATATTACAAACACCTAAATCTGTTCGAATCTTTTAGAACTTTGAGTACCTCCTTGTGGATTAATATAACTTATTATATACCTTATTATAATAACTTTACTATCCAGACCACGCACTGGACACTTATTGAAGGAAACATTCTTTCAAAACCCACTCCATATGGACAGGCAACTAAACTTATGAGTGTAGGGACAACAACATAGATTCTGGATTGGTTTGTTGAGAGAAGGACTGTTCTCATCATTCATTGATTCAAAACAGTAAATTTTTCTCGACATTATGTTGCAATGCCTCCTGTAGTCATTGCAACATAAGAGTAATATCTCTATGACCTGGATCGTTTTTTGCGAAGCAACAACATTCCATGAACTCTTTTTGTTTTTTAATGCTTTTTAATGTCTCACGGTACCCAACACAATAGTAAGATGCCTTGAACAACTGTTACCACTATGATTGACTCGTTCCACCTCAACATCTAATCAAGATGAACAATGTCGCTGAAATGAAGTAACGGAAATAAAGAATTCTTTTCGCAGCAAGTGTAAGCACTAATTCTGTCAGATGTGGTAATCGGAACTATCGGGGAAAAACAAAGTTACTACCACGAATGTGATTAGGTAATTGAT
>WOGL01002107.1:0-10361 GCA_015342145.1 Leptinotarsa rubiginosa | reverse complement strand
AAGATTTGAAAATTGAACCTTACCCATATTGTTTTTAAAGATTATAATTGTTCTATTTTGTTATTGATCTGTAATTTACTAACACACAGGGTGGAAATATGTGTTTATTCATCAAGGTATATTGTACTTCATATACTTCATTTTATATTCTCGTATTATAATTTACTGATGAATAAATTATTATTATTAATATATCATCTCAGAACTCGAAAAGTATGGTTATTGTTTAGAGAGTATTATTTGAGTGGAGTAGATATGCAGATAATAAAAGAAATTACCAACACTTGTGCCTTTTGCCAGCAATACAAGAATGAACTCCGGACTGTATAGCCATCAAGGTTATTAGTGAATTGATAGCAACAAAAGAAAATGAAACTGTTTGTCGATTCATTCACAGAAATTTACAATTTGTCAACTGTATGCTGATAAAAGTTTAAAGACTACAAAAAATTGTCAGCAACAATAGTTTGAGAAGATAGCAAAGCCTTGGAAATGTATAGTAGATTCTCACATATTTACGAAATAAAAAATTCAAATACGTTCGTAACAAAGATCAAATCAATCTCATATATCGATATATCCAAGGGATCATCGAGCTTCTTCGTATCCTTTCCGAGACAACTTTAAATATTTAAATATTGAAATACTGAAATTAATTTTTACTGCTATATAAACTATCTTGGTTTAATCAATAGTGAATTATTGAACTCAAATACTAACTCCTTGCCATATAGCGATTTAATTAACTTCGTATACATTGTGGAAATATTTAATGAAAGTTTCTATAGTTTAATGGTTTGAATATTACACCGCAGTGCACTTCCTCCTCTATGCAAATACTGAAGTTTCCTTATTGTCATAAACTAAAATAATGAAGTAGTTTCTATCGCCATTGGTGAGTTTTGAATTTAAATTTTGCGTATGTAAGTTACGGAATCTTATCGAGGATGATCTGGTGATTAATATTGTCAAAAACAGGATGTCGCATGTTCCTATAACCCACCCAATATTTTAATGATGAGAATCTCAGCAAAAACCGTATTATGATTCAGAGTGTTTATGTTACTCCACGTACACATTGAAATATGAGTACGAACTATCAATTTTCAACGTATAAGTTTTCTTTTTGAGAAAACAAAAAACGGCATTTGAAAATTTCGAATAAAACTTCTTGCAAACTAAGATTCGAAATGTTGACTTGTTATTATCGTATAACATATTTTGAGGTTTTTCTGCCGAATGAGAAACTTTTTTCATGACATTGATTATTTTGAAGATTTAGGGTTCGGAAATAATTCCGTTAACTATGGAAATATGCTCAAAATATTTTTTGAAAAAAAATATTATGGTGGTTTTCGATTTCCTTGAGTCACCCTGTATATTCATTTCCAAGATTTTGAATACCCTGCTACACTTGTTTTTTCATTGAAAAAAAAATATGTCGGATTATATATCTCACAGCTCAATAACTCCGAATTACATGTGGTTGTGATCTCTGGACCTCTAGACCCCTAAAATAAATTTTATAGGTGGTCATCTATTTTGCCAAAGGGTCGCGTTCACGCGTTGTACCTAACAAACTCTGTGGTTGGCCTGGACTAAATGGAGGTCTAGAAAAAGTGAATTATGCACCCTCCCTATCTCGCCGAGTGGTTTACTGAACTTTTATGAACGCCGTTCGATTGAAATGGAATTTCGCTTAAAATTTATCGTTTTGGAAATGCTTTGAAGATTTTCTTTTCATTCGGTTCGTACATTGACTGTGATAATATATTCAATACTTAGTTTTTCATCCGTTTTCAAGCCATTTCATATTTTATTCTCATGTAATTGACGAAGGTGTGGAATATACCGAAAACTTGACATATAACAACGAGTTCTCTTTGTAACAACACAGCTATTGACTGTAAATAGAACCAATTTATGTATATGTATGTTAATTCGAAGATAGTAATTTGAACTGATGAATTGAAATTTTTGAAAGAGGGAATTTTCGATAGAAAACATTGTCATGATTGGTCCAGTGAAACTCTTCACTTCACAAAAGAGCCGGATTTTGATAAAAACTTTTGTTTCAATTTCTTCTGCATGTTAATGGACAACAAATTGTAATACGCGATATACGAGGAATCATCAACATCCAGAAGCTACCTGCTACTCGAAGCATATCAAAAATGTTGGTAGCAACTAGACGGAGCTCCTGCAATGAGTCGGACATGTTTTTTGACGATTGGTTGATAAGGTGCTTGGGACCATGAAATTGGCCAGCGATATCACCCGATCCGAATCTATTGGATTTTTATACATGAGAAATGTTTGAAGAAAAAGTTTACAAAACACCCGAGTGTTCGAGAGATGAATTTGATAGAATTGATTATCCATTTCACTTTTTCATAACTATTCATATCAATGTCTCCATTTTCAAGATTTTGTGTTTTTTAAAATATATCCAAACATAGTGAAATTGTTTTGAACTTGCATACATTTCTTGAGGTTCATTAGCGGTAGATTCGGATACCTTCCGTGATTTGTCTACATGTTCTGCTGATAATTTCATGATACTGTCCAAAAATAATAAAAAATCATAAAAACTTCATTTGAAGAGTTTTGTTTCATCTTTTTGGAGATATATGAAACTCCTGAAGTGACGAAAATGTCAATATTATTAGGAAAATGTCACAACGTTACTGTCAAATAGTAATCAAGGCCTGCTGATAAAGTACCGAATGGGAATACCATTCTGAAGGGACATTTTCACGAGTAATGCTCATAAGTCCGAAATTTAACTAGTAGGTATACGTATGAAATACATAGCAAGAAATCAAATTCTAATAGCTTTCTGAGTTTGAAATGATACATAGGGTGTTCTATCCGAAATAATTGACTTTCAGTAACTTTTTCACGAAAACAAAAAATCTGTATTGTTTCTATCACCCTGTATCGGAGTAACGGATACTACGCTGAAATTTGGACAGCCTTCAAGTATTTCCTAACTCCTTACCGAATGTTGGTACCATACTATTCCTCAACTCAAAGATATCAGCATTTATCGAGGTATTGATTTCCGAAGAAAAAATTGAAATTTATTCATCTTTCGAAAACGGTAGTAGATAGGTATAGGGAAATATCAAGAAAAATTGACGAATAATTATTGTAGATTTCAAAAAGTATACAGGGTATTTCATTTGAAAAATCAAAGTTGCTACTACTTTCTGATGAAAGTGGCAAAATCGCATTGCCGAAAATATTTTAGTTGGGTAGATAATGTCCAATTATGCTCTCCATTGAATTCTAAAAGTGATCTGTTATCTAATTCATCAGAAATGTCTAATGTGCCATCCACCGTGAATCAGCCTGTATACTGTGTTTTGAATGATATACTAATATTTCATTTCCATGAATATTTCCTTATTCAACAAGTACATTACATACATTAATGTAAATTTTTTGCGCTAGTCATAAATGAATATATTTGCAATGCAGATGCTAACTTGATGTTAGGTTTTAAGCTTCGCATTTGAAACAACACAAGAATGAAATGTTATGTTAGTTTTCTTCGTGAAAATTGTAGTAAAGTTCGGTTGTTTTCAAAGAATGTATTCGATTTTCGATTTCAGAATTTGGTACTTTCTGTGCTTATCAACTAATACCTCGATTTTATTTTCTGGCTGTAGATATTTTTATAATCCTTAAAGAAATCAATGTTTACAAATCGACTTATTGTTATACATACCTTCCCAAATTCAATGTTCAGTTGAATATATTATTGTTAATTGTCATTTCGATTTGGAACATATATAATCACTCATATTCATTTTTATACTCTGCTTCATTTCAGTGTTGTCAGAATAAATGAACAATTGTCAATTGTGAATCATACTCATTTGAGTTTTTTTTTGCACTTGAATTGGAAAATATATTTCATTTGAATTGGCATGAAGGTGACAAAATGTATTGAGCTGCTAACACATAACAATAATGAATTAATAACCAATAATTTGTAAAAATAGCCATGCTATTTTGTTTATGGAACTACATTTCTATACGAAGTGGTACAAACAAATTTTCAAAATTATATAACTAATATGTTCCTAATGAGCAGAGTTTTCGTAGAACCAGCAGGGTCTTTGGAAGATTCAGTAGCGAGGGGAAACCAGCAAATCCTCCCTGTGTATGATCTCAGCTTGGGATCACTCGATGTTATGTTGATGGGTCCAAACATGCTCTGCTATTTCTGGTCTGCTATCGCTAGCGGGGGAAAACCAGCAAATCAAGAATATAAGAGCATGTTTGGACCAATCAACATAACATCGAGTGGTCTCATGCTGATACTATACACAGGAAGGAACATTAGTTTAGGAGGAAATTTTAAAAACCGCATACATGTTGTCCAACAATGCCAAGCTAATGTAGAAATACGCAAGCGAAAAATGGCAAACTCCCGCCAAACGGTCATATCCCAGTAAACCGATGAAGCGGAAAAGAAAAGCGGAGATAAGTGAAAGTACTCGAATGACACATAAATAGTTATCTTTTGGAGGAATTAGTCCAGTCATCACCCGAAGACAATTGTGGATACTAACAATCGAAACGTAGTGAAGTAACTTGGATTGGAATCTCAATTGTTCTATTTTCACTTGTATTTCATTTCACTATTATATCATTTCAGGTTTTTTTACTTAATATAATTGCTATTTTCAGCTATTCATTTTCAATGCTTTTTTTTCATTAGTTCTTTCGGAGCTTTCAAATCATTTTATATAATATCAGACAATGGAAGTCCGAACTAATGAAATTCAGGAAAAAAATGTTGATTTAACATATACTTTGGGTTGATTGATTTCAGCTTCGTAGTCAGTACAAAACTCAAAGTTTTAAATTCAGCAAAACATATTTGTCCATTCAACAATGTAAGTATATTGATCTGAAAACAAAATTGTTGCAAAGTAACAAAAGTTGTTATAGAATTTTATAAAATTGCTATTCAATAATAATCAATCTGGACAGTTTGACGAGAAAGTTTCTTTGTTGTCTTGACAATACTCGAAAGGAAATCACCAAAAAAAATAATCCGCCAATCGCAGCAAAATTGATTTTTATTGATTCCAACATCTTCACTTGTTGACATGAACATTTCATTGTTTTTGATGATTTCACTGAAAATTGAAGTGGATTTTAACAAAAGTTCAATCAATTTGTTGATGATATTGACTACACTTACTTAACTGTGTAGGAATGCTATATTTATTGATTTGTTGTATTGTTGTTTATTTCAAACAAGAATGAGGTTCAATTTCACTAGAACATGAGCGAAAAAAGCAATTTAATTGCGGTTCGTGTAGTAGGAAATAATAAAATACAGTTAACAATAAAACACGCAACAGACTAGATTTTGTCTGGTAAAATTTGAGTTTATTGTTTGTTTACGAATATGTTTTTTTCTGTTTTTGAAAATGAAACTAGTGGCAAGCTAGTCCATTAGGTGGAAATCCCTCTATATTTTGTACTCAGTAAGTTTCATTCAATAGTGTTTGATTTATTTCAGAAGGTTCATAAATAAACCAGTTATGTCAATTTAAAGAATAGAGTAAAACATCCGTTGACAACTAATTTTATAAAAATAATTTCAGGTGATTTGACTCAAACTTTAATCGACTGTATTTCTGGTGATAGTTAATGGATTTTCCTATAAATAAAATGGATTACAACATTTTGCATGTTCTACACGTCTTTGTATAGAGTTTATTTTGGAATTCGATTACCTTCTTTCTTTCTTTGAAAGATTTCCACATTTTTTGTATCAAGATGGAGAAGTATAAAGCCAAAACCTTTTTTTTTCAAAACTTGATCTCTCCTAAAAATATACTTTTGCGATTTAAACATTTTGCTGTTCTGAGGAAACCAAAAAACTGGATGTAAGAAGTTATCGCAGAATTGCTGAGGAATTCAACATTAGGAATCCTGATAGCAGAGCCATTTCTCATACATATCTTTAGTAATTGGGCTCTACAGAGAAATCGTTTCTGTGAATTACAAATAAGTTGGGCCAAATGGTCATACTGATATGTAGTGAAAAATTATATCGTTGATTGAAAAACACAAATTGAAACCATTCAAGCCAGAGTTTCCACATACTCTTGAACTTGGTGAGGAGGTGGTGATACTAGGGTACTGCTGTTGACTACAAGATGAAATAGATGACAAAAATTTCAGTCAATAATGAGGCTATATTCAAACGAACTGTATGGTGCCATCGCAAAATGTGTGACATTAGGCTCGTGATAATCCTTTCAGTATACATTGCAAGATGTCATATTCCTGTAACGTGAATATTTGTTGGGGTATACTGAATATTTGTATAACTGGACCTTTCATTTAAGAAAATCCTAATTGGGTAAGGTTTCTTGAATTTCTTGAAAATGACGAGAGGAGTTATTAAAGACAGGGCCATCCTTAGGGTGAGGCGAATGGAGCGCCGCTCCAGGCAAGGGCCTTACTCGCGCTAAAATATAAGTGGAAAGTTTTGGTTGAATGAAAATAATATAATAATGTGCAGCTGGACGTGCCTAAAGTATATATCTGAATACCTGCGTAATAAGTTGAATTATTGATTAATCACAAAAGCTACGAACGAGATAGTAGTGACCAAACTGATATAAAACTTCGTCTGATAGAGGCTACGGGATTTCGCCGACCCCCACTCGAAAAAACGAACAAATGATATGTATGAATGATATTAATATTGTGGTATCATAATTTTGTAATAATATGTGCTCAATTATGAATATGTGCTCAATTATGATTTTATCATTGAATAAAGCAAGAAATTAATTTTTTTTCTGTGCAGACCTAAATTATTATTATAATTCTGATTTTACATTTATTGAAAAATCAAAGTGGAAGACTTAAGAGCAATTCTTCACAATGGCGTGTTTTGAGGTGAAATGGCTTCATCAAAAATGCTGAGACCATTTTCTTCAAAAGGGTTTGAATCAAATCATTTCCGAAGTCTCAGCAATGACCTTTTCCTGCGAAGGTCATTGCTGAATATAATTTGCCTTTTCGCAGTCAACGGACATATCACTGATGATGTCTAACGCAATAGCAGACGAAACTTTTGGTACCTCACGTTCCATTCGACCACGGCCCACCAGCTTGGATTCTTTTATCTGCAATTATAACTTCGGCAGTAAAAGCCTATGTTCATAGGTCCTTCATAGACTCCGCCGTTCAATAAAAAAAAATTATTGAAGAAGAAAACTGTTGCCTGAAATATCATCAGCTAAGAGCTCTACAATAATTTTATTTTTAATTACAGGGTTATTATTGAATTTGTAGAAGTGACCTTCAGGGAAGATTCCAAACAACTTATGCTTTCGAATATAACTCTCTGATGAGACATTAATCACATCCGTTCCTTCGTTTTGATTTTTCATTCAGTAAGTTGTGATTTGTTCAAAAAAGACGCAGTTCACTATAAACAAATCCCAGTTTGAAAAGTATACATAAGCAAATACAGTTTCTGACAAACTTATTTGAGAAGATCTCAAATCACTTTTTCAGTAGATTTTGTTTGTTTTCTTCGAAACACATTTTTGATTCTATCAAGCTGTAGCTAAGTGGAACCAAAAATGAAATAATAAAATCATGATTCGTTCACGAACAGGAAATAGCATTCGAAATATGTAATGAATATCTAAAATGTTTTTCTAGAACTAGAATATTATTTGTTATTCCAGTGAACAATCATTCGTGTAGACGTCTTTGCAAAGTATACATCACAAACAAAATTAAATGGGATTTCAAACAAACAAGATACAGGGGGATCGGGATTAAAGTGAAAGTCGTGTTCATTTTTGTTTCCAGTAATATATGATTCACACCACAAAACTATTTTATAAGCAAGTATGTATTCACAATAAAAAAAATATCTGAATACGACTTCAAATGAAAAATATTCAGATGTTTTTGAAATTCAAGAGACATACTGTAGAAAATCATTATAGCCAAATATTTGCCCAATAATTCTCTTGTACATATCGTTAAAAAAATTATTAGGGTCATTTCATTTAAATATAGATTTCGATATCCACGACATTGCAATGCAAATTCAATCTATGGAAAACACTTTCCCAACACCACAAAAATACGGTCTTCCCAAAAAAAGAGAGATTGTATTTTTCTTCTGGTGTTGGGAAAGTGTTCTCCATAGAATCTTTTTACGCCAGATGCACGAACTATAAAATGAAAATTCATAATTGATGAAATTACTGAATTAGGTGATGGAGGTTTCTTCTTACCAAAATGTTGAATAATGAGAAATTAAATGTCTGACCTTTTCTAACAACCTCATCTGGTTGAACAGAAGTTATAATATCCCTTAAAAAACTATCCCCCATTTGTTTTAAGTCCGGAAGTATTTGTGAGCAAAAAAATTTCAGAAATGATTTAAACATGCCTAGTACTTGATAAGAAAATTTAAGATCGCACTGAACTTAATCAAATTATTCGAAACTTTATTGAACGAGTCTTTGAAAGTAGGTCAAGACAAGCTTCATCAATTTGATATATTATAGATCCTATAAAAATGTACTATGAGAATACTGCGACATGTCCCCTCATAAACCGCTATAAAAGTATTAGAGAAATAATAAGAATGAATTTGACCATCAAGTAATACTTCAATCATGTAGGTAAAATAAGTTAATAATCAGAAGCATATCAAATTTGAAATTTTCACTCAACAAATTTATTTCCGAAAATATATGTCATACAGTGCGGTCGTAAAAATTTCCCTCCCCTTTCTTTTTTTGAAATGGAAAAGATTTCGATGTCGTACAGAATATACTAAGTAGATAACATTTTCAGAACATTTCAATAAGAATAACAAAAGTATACATCAGTCATCGCCCAGACTAAGCTCTTATTTTTTTGAATGGAAATGGGGACTTTGAATAGTTCTTTCACTTATTCTATTTTCTGCCCAATTTCTATCCAATTATGGTTTAGTTATGAAAATATAATCATGCATTCGTGAGTATTAGCAGAATCAAAGAGAATTATTGAGAATCTGCAAACAATAGCTGAATCAAGGGCGTCGCCATCGGGGGGGCAGGGGGCAGTTGCCCCCCCTAGAGATAATAATAAAAATAATAATAAATGTCTTCATTGTTTACAACTAATAAGGTTCAACAGTTAATGAACAGTATGGACAAAAATATGAATAAGTTGAAAACAAAAGGCCAAATTCAATTTTTATAACGATAAATCGTTATTAATTGCTCTTCCACTTAACCTCAAAAAGTCGCTGCGGTTTTATAAGAGCATTATTATAAAATAATCCGTTCTACTGTAATCAAGGCATGGTATGATAAGGATAATAATAAAATAGATCACTGAGTTTCAAATAAATATTTCTTAAATCTAATTTGAAATCGCTGAAGCTGGTTCCTTTTTATATAAGAAGTTAACCTCTTCTCTAAAGGAACTCAATACTGTGAAGCAAATTCAGAAAAGCTTGAAAAACTATCTGTCCTACTCGGTAGAAGAGTTTATTGAAGCAGTAACCGGGTAGTTATAGATAGTCTTATTTTTAGCTCCGCAACTTTAATGTTTGATATTTCTGGTAATCGTTGTATTTCATTGTATTTTATTGATATCTGACTATTGTATTTTGTTTTGTATGTATTCTAGAGTTTTTATGACTCATATAAGTAACTTTTCTTGACCTACCTTCATCATTGTATGACACCAAAAGGCTAAAAAAATATCATTATTATTATCACGCTGATAAATGAATGAATCGAACTTGAATTACGAAAAAATTGATACAGCGCAATTTTAAGTCGGAATTATTCATTCTGGTTTTTGGAAATATTCTATTTGTGACACTGTTTTCGTTTATTTTCTCAATAGAACCCATAATAAATTTTTTCTTTGAAATTACTGATTCTTACCAATGGCACGAATGAAAATTAAATCACATGTATAATTTTCAATTTTGAGTGGCGTGAGTGATACAATTTTCACTAACAGTCTGAAGAAAGTTTTCGGTACACCAACACCAACAACCAACGGAATTGCATTCTAGACAACATACAGGACGTTCCAACAAAAACTTGACCCCTCTGTAAGTCAGAAACGGACGTGTAATCGAAAATTTCAAAGAGCACGTAAATTTTTATTTCTAGGGGGAGTAATTCTGATATGGGAATCATACCCGAAACTTCACCCTTCTGCGGTTAGCAACTAACACCCTTCTGTAATTTTTTCGAAATTGGTTCATTCTTTATTGAGAAATTGAATGTTGAACGTTTTGTTTAAGAAAAAACAGAAAATTCGCTGTCGCTCATTTTATTAAG
>WOGL01002106.1:0-10500 GCA_015342145.1 Leptinotarsa rubiginosa | reverse complement strand
TATACTCAAAACTTATTATTCTCCGTTGAGTTATTGATAATAAGAAAGTAAGCAGAAACCATAGCAATGTTTTTTTAAGATAGTATCCTTTAAAAAACTGTAAATAATTTCCGTGACAACGTTAGTCTAAAATGACTTGTCAACTTATTTGGTATGTTGCAACATTAATTGTCAGTATTTTGATTCAAGTTTACAGTTCGTTAACTTCAAGTCTGACAAATGGTTAGATTAACGGAAATGCATAAACTAACAGTTTTACGAATGATTGATCACGGAGATGAAACCCGAACAGAACATGAAATAGCTCGCCTATTTCATGAGAAATTTCCTAATTCANTGGCTGGACTTATTGGTTCAGATAACAGTTGAAAACCGTTTCTGTTCTTCCACCAATGCCAAAGAGATATTTACAGTTTTAACAGATAGCAATACATTTAACGAAACTAAATGAGTGAAGATAAGTAAATGAAGAGAAGGAGAGAAAAGGAAAGCCTAAGAAGGTAAGGGTTAGAGAGAGAGAGCAGAGCAATTTTTGAGAACTTCACTGAATACTTAGTAGGTAGTTTTTGAATTTGGATTTGAATACCAACGGCGATAGTTGTAGGTATGATCCATCCAGATTATGCAAATTATTTATGCAGACTGCCATATTGTAGGAAAAGAACCGTTTGTATATTTCTTTACAGTGTGATGGTATAGTAAGAATGGTTTGTTTACGAATATTCAAATTATGGATGTCCGTTCTATAAGAGAGTTTTTCATGTAGATAAGGTGGAGTCTTTGATTTAAATATATTATGAAACTGGCAAGCTATATGATGACGTCGCCTGTTGTGCATATTTAGCCATTTAAGCTCTTTTAGTTTATCAGTAATTGATATACGACTGACTTTTGTAATACCACAAATTAGGCGAACACATGAGTTCTGTACTTTCTGTATACGACGAATTTCGACTTGATTAAGACAAGGACTGTAAACAACATCGCAATAATTAAAATGAGAAAGAACCAAGGTGTCACATAACATTTTTTTGAGGTCTTTTGATAAAAAGTGTCTTTGAGGAAAAATTAGCTTTAGGGAAGCGTATGCGATTCTCAATTTATTAGTAACGTGTTCTTTGAAGCGAAGCGTTGTATCAACTGTGAGTCCCAAATTTTTACAAGAAGTTTTAATAGGTATTTTTTTGTCTCCAATTTTGAATATAACGTTATCAGACAAAAAATCTGAAGCATTATCTTTTCCAAAAAGTAGAGCCATCGACTTGTTAGGATTGATTTTCAGTCCATGATCAACAGATACCTTGTGCAAGGAAATCAAATCGTGATTGATAGACTCCGTGGCAGCTACCAAATCCGAGTATCTAAAAGAGAAGTAGATCTGCGTATCGTCCGCATAGAGATGATATTTACAAAATTTGAGTACGTCAACGAAGGTTGAGGTATAAACAGTGAACAGTAGGGGTCCTAAAATACTTCCTTGAGGAACACCTGATATAACTTCCAGCGGTGTAGAAAGCTCGTTATTAAGTTTAACAACTTGTAATCTATCACTTAAGTACGATTTCATAAGAGCATGAGCTGAAATACTGAATCTGAAATAATGTAGCATTGACAACAACATATCATGATTTATCAAGTCGAAGGCTTTTGAATAGTCGAGAAGAATGAGCGCACTCATTTTACTTTTGTCAATAGCCTCAATTAAGTCGTCAACTACATCAGTAAGAGCAGTTGCACAGCTATACCCCCTTCTGAATCCAGATTGTTTGATGGGTAAAATATTGTTTTCAGACATAAACATTCTAATTTGCGATTCCATTATTCTTTCGATAATTTTAGAGAAGGTAGGCAGAATACTAATAGATCTTAAATCACCGTATTCTATCGGGTGCTGATTTTTAGGCAAAGGTATAATATTAGCGTATTTCCATGCTCTGGGAAAATAACATTTCATTAGACACTGATTTATTATATGAGTTATAATAGGTAAAATGAAGGGGCAGCATAACTGGATTACTACGATATTCAAGTCATCATTGCCAAAAGCTCGGGATTTAATATTTTTTATTATATCATAAACATTCTCTTCAGAAACCAAATTGAATGAAAAGGTTGAGGTTATTCCCTCTTTCACATTATTTGTGTAATACTCTAATAACTCATTACTAACGGTGGTAATATTTTTAGTTGAATCGATGAAATATTTGTTCATGTCATTTACATTATTTAAAGAGTCCGGAATGTCTTTCTTATCACGCATAGTTATATTCAACTTTTTGAGTTCATTCCATTTTTCTTTCGGAGTACAATTTCTAAGTTTGAAATTAAGATAAGCTTTTTTTTCAGCCTTGATGGCGTTTGTAGTAAAGTTTCTCAGTTGTTTATAATATGACCAATGTTGCGGTAATTGAGTTCTCTCAAACTTTTGTAAAGCCTTATCTCTTGTTCAAATTGAAAGAGGTATATTTTCAGGAGAGATTGATTTTTGGGAGAGGAACGTTTTGGCTTTCTACTTCTCCATCTTTATACAACGAAATGGATAAGGCTTTCGTAGCCGAGGTTATCAGTGTCACTATTTTCCGGGTTTGAAGGCCGTAGATTTTTGAAATTTCTTCCTCCCTTTTGGAATTTCTTCCTTCCTTTTGGAATTTCTTCCTCCAGCCTCATGTGTGAAAGCCAAATTCCTATGTCAAGAATTCTACAGACTTCGTTGGTAAAATTGGGGACTTAACAACTCTGGAATCGACGGATATTCTGGTCAGCTTCGATGTTGTGTCTTTGTTTACCAATATCCCACTGAAAGACTCTCTGAAAGGGGCTAGCCTACTTGGTTTCGAATGATATCGTCGGACTCTTCAGAGCATGTCTCACAGGAAGTTACTTTCGATAGAGGGGAATCTTCTATGAGCAACTAGATGGGGTGGCGATGGAAGGTCCACTTAGCCCAGTGATAGCCAATTACCTCATGGAACGTTTTGAAGAGAAAGCAATTAACACTTTTGAACTAAAACCGATCTTGTGGCTACGTTACGTGGATGACACCTTCGTGATCTGGAAACATGGAAGGGACGCTCTGAACCTTTTCCTAGACCCATGCATTAAGTTCCCCATGGAGAATTACCAGGAGCAGCGGATTGCATTGCTATATGTAGTAATCGAACGATGTGGTGCTTGAATAACCCACAAAGTGTTCCGAAAACCCAGGCACACGGATAGGTACCTGTACGCACAATTGAACCAACATCCTAATTAACGGAACGAGCTCGAAGAATATGTGGACCACAGCATCTAGAGGGAGAACTGGAACAGCTTCAAGTGACCTTGAGATCAAATGGATACAGTGTACCCGAGATCAACAAAGCCATGAAACTGAAGAGTTCTACGGCTCCAACGGGGATAAGGCTTGAATGGTTGCACGTGCCTATCTACCTTAAATCCGTAGGGTCACAGAGAGAACTGGAAAACTGTTGGTAAAACACGTCAAAACGGTTTTTAAACCCAATAAGGAGATACAACAAAGCCTTAGGTTGCTTGATGACAAAAGGGATCCACTATCAGCAGCAGGAGTTTATCGCATATCGTGAATTTCTGGTTCACATCAAAAGATTTGGGGAAACAAGGCTGATGGAGCATGAGAGGAACTGCAGACTAGGCCAAACGGATAAGTCAGCGGTGGCAGAACACGCACTCAGTAAAGGAAATCACAGGATTCTGTTTAAAAACACGAAACTCATTGCCCCCGACCAGGGATACCATAGCCGACTGGTACGGGAGGCAATAGAGATCCACGAACACACGGATAATTTCAATAGAAAAGATGAAGCTATGAACCTCAATCGAATATGGAATCCCATTCTAAGAAGTTCAAGAATAGCAAAGAGCATGACGCCAGGTAGAAAAGGGCCAACGACCGTTATTGACAATTTACCAAATCCAGTTAAAGTTATTATCACACCAGGCTACCTGAATAAACACAAACACGCTTTACGTAATTTACCTTAGTTAGGTACAGGTATTAGCATTCCAAACTACCTGAGAAATATAAATACGCGTTAGGCAACCGTAATATCCAGTCATCGGAGATATTAACTCAGGATGTATAAACCCCTGAAGAAGCTAACCACTCGCGCTAGCGAAACGTCAGGAAGAAAAAAAAAACCACGGCCTTCAAATCCGGAAAACAATGACACCAAAATGTGAAAATTTTCCAAACACAAGAAGGAAGCATAACTTCAAAGAAAAGTCCTCAAAATGATGCGTAGATCATGCAAATAAATAACTTTCAGACATAAACTGGAAAAAACCTCGAAGCAACTACTTCTGTTGAAAAAAAATATGTTTTTCCGTTAATCATAAGAACATTGAATTTCACGAAAGAAAAAATACTTTCAACAGTTTCCATATGAACATTGAGTTATAAAGAAAATGTTTTTTTCCAATCAGTCGGAGTAACATTCGTTATGGAATTGAATCAGAAATTATTCACAGGATTTCTACACAATATAGTATATAAGAAAGGTAAAATTTCACTTACATGGAACACTGTCATCCTCATTGGATGACATCCAAAAATTAATATCTCCTCAAACTATACCCCTATCATTTTAGATTTGATTTTATTATGATACAAACATTCAATATGTTTCATTGTTATTGTCCTCAATATAAACAACAACTTTGAATTATTCAATGATGTTCGACATCGACTACGCAGTAACAACAAAATTTTCAAGTTTTAGATTTCAGTCTCATTTATTCACAGTTTCGAATTATCTCTCCCAACGTAACCTACCAGAAACAACCACCTTTCCGGCTAATACCACGATGATGGACATTATATCCGACAGGCATGTATGCAAGATGCAGATGTTTCCCGTTCATCCAGCGGTAGAACCACGCTGAAATCGATCGAATATATCACCTACAGACCGAAAGGTCTAGCACTGTTACGTGGTAGTTGTATTTGACTATACTCACTTTCCTCAATATATCCAAAGTTTTCAGATGATACTCCTTTAGAACATTTAGGGTAACATTTGGCAATTTGGGCAATTCGTCAGTCAACATATTAAGGGTTTGCAAAAGTTGATGTGTTCTATTAGATGAAAGAAGGTTGAATACGGATAAATCCTGGGCTGCATTGAAATATTTTCCTTCTATATACTCTGTATTTGGTTTTCCATCCGGTTGTGATTGGCCAGGTAATTGTATCACCTGTAAATTCCAATAAAAATATAAAAATTTTCAATGTTTCAATATTCACATTTGTTCACAAAAAGGACTTGAAGTTTTAATAAATTCTAATCATTATTTGTCCTCTCCTTTCATCCGGATGTCTCTTTAAATTTGCCGGAACTTGGGTTACATCAGGTAATACCCTTTGCGATGGTGTTTCTCTAGGTTTATTGTTTCTAGGAATGTGTATTGTATTGTGTAGTTAAGTCTTGTTGTGTTTTGATTTGTATTTGTTCCCCGATAAGTGAATTACGACTTTTGAATTATTTATGGATGTTTAGGTTTTCCTAGATATCCATACGGTTTCCGTTATTGACTTGTTTTATGAGTTTGATGTTTTCTGGTGGGGAAAAGTTATGTTTGTTTTATATGGCGTGTGTTGCGAGGTTTGATTTATATGTTATTGGGTTTATGTATGCTTCTTTGTGCTCGTCGTACCTTTGGATCAGTTTTTTCTTGGTTTGGCCGATATAGTATTTGTTGCAGTCCGAGCATTGTATGCTGTACACTCCGTTCAGGTTTTTGTCTTCTCCTTTTTTATAGCTATGAAACAAATTCTATATCGACCAAACCAAGAAAACACTGATCCAAAGGAACGACGAGCATAAAAAAGCATACATGAACCCAATAACATATAAATCAAACCTCGCAACACACGCCATACAAAACAAACATAACTTTCACCCACCAGAAAATACCAATCTCATAAAACAAGTCAATAAGGGAAACCGTAAGGACATCTGGGAAAACCTAAACACCCATAAACTCAAAAGTCTTAATTCACTTATCGAGGAACAAATACAAATTAAAACACAAGAAGATCTAACATAGGGAAACCGTAAGGACATCTGGGAAAACCTAAACACCCATAAATTCAAAAGTCTTAATTCACTTATCGAGGAACAAATACAAATTAAAACACAAGAAGACCTAACATTCAATATACTACACAATACAATACACATTCCTAGAAACAATGAACCTAGAGAAATACCAACACAAAAGGTATTATCTGATGTAACCCAAGTACTCTAGATTTAAAGAGACATTCGGATGAAAGGAGAAGTCAAAAACTACACTAAGGCATTCTAACTGTATAAATGAACAAACAAGAAGATAAAACGTTCAGTTTGGGTAGAGACATGAAGATGATAGCACAGCCTAATATTGAAAGCGCTCGCATATAATGATTAGAAGTTATTGAAGCTTCAAATCCTTTTTGTGAACAAATGTTAATAATAATATATAGTGGGGCTTTGCAGCAAATGAAAGAGTACTCTTTAAGGTTTGTCCAAGCGTTCGGAAATTTAATAAATTGATAAAGAATCAATGTTGTTATTCAAGAGTTTGCGTATGAATATCATAGTTGATAACTGGAGTCGCTGTTTAAAGATAATATTTTAAATTCATGTCGTAGATCCAAAGACCTTGTTGAGTTATAGTTTGGTCACTTGTGATATCGCTTGAAAAATAAATACCTCAAGAATTTGTTCTGAATTTCCTCTAGTTCTTTCATATAGGTTTGGTCGTCCGCAAATCGAATAATGGAAGCAAACTCTAATTTCGGTCTCACCAACAAAAAATAAAGTAATTTAATAATGTCTATATTAGAGGATGAAGAAGGTTGTCTGATTATAAAACCCAATATAATATCTCGTATATGATCATCAAATGAAAATTGTGCATTATACCTCAATTCAAGATCTTTGGTTTCAGTTTGTATCAGATGTAATCGGTAACTGAAGAAGTCTTCTAGAATTTTACTGATTGTAAAAAACAAATGAAATTTCTCACCTCTGCAGATACTGTTGCTGAATCTGTGAAGTGATACTCGTCAATTATTTCGATTCTGATATCTGAATCTTCGTTCAAATGAAAGGGCATGTCATAGAGTGAAGTTCCTGTGGTGAGCAGGAATTCTGAAAAATAACATGATTAGAAACACATGCTCTTCTTCAACACATATCTTTTGACAACACTGGGTGTGTTACATACATTTTATTTTCAAAGAATCCTCGAAACAATCAAGGGCCGACAATTTTCATAATCGTGAAAGCGATTTAAAGCTTTTAATGCGAAATCGAGGTCTTGTTGATATATTGAATGCCCTTCATCATATTGTTGATTCAATAGCCATTTACAAAAAGTTCAACCTTTGGACATTATGTAAAATGAAGCGTTTTCAGAAGATGTCATACCAACCAGTGTTAGAACGAACAAACGTAGAACCGATGATTCCTGCATTTGGAAAATAATGAAAGAATATTCTCCAATATGAGAACATTGTCTAGATAGATAACTTTCTATTGGCAATGACAAGCTATGGCTGCTAGTAACTTTATGTCGGAGGGATCAGTAGTATATAATTCAACTTGTGATTCTTGTTCCAAAGTATATATTGGTCGATCGGGGAATACTTTTTGCAAAGGATAAAAGAACATAGAAGTTTTCTGGAATGTGGAGTCCCATTCAACATTTGCGAACTATCTTCTGGCAAAGAGATATGAGTGAGCGTTAAAAAAACTAGGTTTATTGAGTCATGCAGTGTAACAAATTAGTGACTTGATCATTTCCGAAAGTGATATGAAATGGATTTTATGTTAAATATGTTGAAATATGTTTTTCCGTTAACCAGCTGTCGCAGCTAATTGAAGAAAGAAACGGGACGTTTAGAATAGAAACTTGATATCGCTTCTCGTTTGTCTTTCCAAGAAGAAGGCAACTGTAGACAGGAAAAAAACAGGTTGTTCAGATACATTCCTATTTAGTCGAAATGGCATAGAAAAGACTACACGGAAATTGATAGACACGTTTCGAAAGGATCGATAGAATTGAATAACAATTTTTGGTTTGTTTTTTGAAAAAATAAGTTGATTCCGGGGGAACTGCATTTCCAATCATAACACTCAGAGAATATGAAAAAATGTTGATCGAAAGTCATTTTTTGTGGAGGAAAATCTATTTTTCATCGAATAAGTTGAGAAATGAATAATCAACAAAGGAATATCTGCATATATATTTGAATTTTTTGTCCATTTCTGAAGACGGAGGCAGATTTTGACGTCCGAAACGTTAAGATAAGTATAGGATTATTTTTTATCATTTTCTTTGATAGGCAACATTGTTAATTACAACAAGTTACTGATAAATAGAACATTTTACTTTATGGAAAATACTGATTTTACGAAGTAACTCATCGGGATCGACTGAAAAGTTTGATTTTTCTACACTTGTATAAAGGTGTCCATTATAATTTTTACATTTTTCCAATTGTGGAAGGTAAAAATACCCAAAAAAGGTCGATAAAAAATGGAAAAAAGTATCTTGGGAATTTAATATATCGACAATTTAATATATCAACAGAAGTAATTGGGTCTCTTTTTCAGAAGCATTTACTTTAATAGTTACTTTACCTACGTCATCAGATACAAGATAAATTTTGAACGTGTAACTCCCTGGTTCCTGACCGCAAATTACATGGAACTCTGTTACTAAGGCTGTCCCAATGTCGGGATTCAAATGACAATATCCCAGTTTTGGACCTCTGTGGGTTAGTAGATCTACAAAGGCCCCATCTGATGGATCTCCTGGAATTATAAAAAAACTCAGTTTACAAAACATTATTCCTTCGAGCAGTTATTATGTGAGATAAAAAAATTGTTTCAGCCTTTCGGAATTTTTCTATATTCATTGTTATTTTCTTCTGTCATTTTCATTTCTATTAGGTTAGGTTAGGTTAGGTCAGGTTATATTAGGCTAGGTTAGGTTAGGTTATTTTTGTTACAGTGAAATATATTTTAACAATTGTTGTTGCAATTAATTGAAGCATATTTTGAATTTTCGAAACTTCGTCGTATGTAATAATTTTTAAAAATTGATAATCCCACCCAAGCATTAAAATATATTTCTCATGTTGATTCATTTCTATTGTACTGACACTTATTTAATGGCATAAATACGAGCGAAGTCGCGAGTAAAAGCTAGTCATGATAATAAAAGTGAATTCAAAATATGTTATAACCTATAATAAAACTATTCCATATAGTTTCAGTCGGAAAGCGCATTCATCTATATATGGAAAATTAAAGACTAGTTGGGAAGACACTAATACATATTGTGCCAGTTTCTTAAAGTGAAACTATTTTACGAGAGGAAATAAATAATCATATGGTCAGTTTTGCCGATTGTTTCCTAAAATTTTTGAGAAAGCCAGGCAGTGCAGATTGTCTGATTACCCAAAATTCGAAACTATGTATTATACTACTCTTTTTGAAAAAATAGGTGCGTTTACATTTTTTCTCTGAAATATTCATTCATTCATCAATTTTTATTCTGTCCCCTTCAAAGTAGTTTCTCTCAGACATAATACAATTGTGCCAGCGTTTTTTCCAATCCGCGAAACCGTTCTGGTATGCAGTTTTTGGTATGTGCTTGAGTTCTCTCAGCGGTTTTTATCTCGTCAATAATCGCAAAACGTCGTCCTTTCATGTATATCTTCGAACGCGGGACCAGGAAAAAGTCACAGAGGGCCAAATCCGGTGAAAACTATGGCTGATGCATGATTACGGTGTTGTTTTTGACCAAAAAATTACGAACAAGCAATGACGAGTGAACAGGTGTATTATCGTGATGCAAAAGACATACATTGCTGAGAAACGAGTTCTTGATTGAAAGGGCTAGAACTGTCGCCATTTAAAAACATCTTGAATAGTCTACAACATTCGAGAGTATGAGAAAAACACAACAAAATTCCGGAACATACCGGAGCATTTTGGTAAGTTGTGGGATAGTCTGAAGCGTTCGGAAATATCTCTGGCCATCCAAAATCACTGTAAAAAATTCAAGAACATTTTCGAATGTTATGAAATTTTCAGGAACATTGTGGACCGTTCGAATCCTTCTTTGTATGGGTGGCGCTCCCCATCGATAGGTATATAAAGCAAGATTTGAAGTTTATCCTTTTATTTCTATTCGACCCTCCACCGCAATCCCCAGGGGTTTATTGTGGCTCACACCTATTCACACTCGACCAAATAAACCCAGCTTCTTAACGAAGCCGATTAGTTTGTATGGTGAGTGGTCTTTTAGGTCAGATGGTAAGAGTACGGATCTGCCGAACTCTAAGAACCTGCTTCGGTCCCCAGCGGGGCAGGCACAAAGTATATGTTCTGCTATATCATCATTTTCCAAACAGAGGCGACACACACTGTCTTCCGACAGTCCAAGTCTCTGTATATGATGATTGAAATGGCAGTGACCTGTAAG
>WOGL01002105.1:0-10363 GCA_015342145.1 Leptinotarsa rubiginosa | reverse complement strand
CGGTAATATTCTCAATTTAAAATAGTCACACGTTGTATAAAATTCATTCAATGAGTATTTATGCAATAGAAATCTTTTCAATGATAATGTCACTCTTGTCATTACAGTAAGCTTTGAACATGACATTACTATCAGATACCTGAAAATTATGACATTATTAACATCAATGCGCCAATTTTGTAAAAAAAAATTCATCAATATTCAATTTTCAATTGTAAAACTGAGGTTACTTGTAAGTATTATCCATTTTATTTAGTTCTTTTCTATTGTATTTCATTTTAGCGTCCTGGCGAAGTCTCTATTCAGAGATGAACGCTTGGCGATTTGTGAAATAGAGTAAATTTGTTTTTTGTATGTGTCTGACTGACAGTCAGTTATGTATCGAGAATATCAGTGGTTGTTTTTAAAATATTCGCCAAAAACTAGAATTTTCTAATCTATGAAATTTTAGGTCAGTGTGATTATTCCAGATCACTTTATCATCAATAGTGACACCTACCAATTTACCAGTTTGTTCATTTAAATAATTTAAAATTGTAATAAGCGTTGTAGTATTGATATTAAAATATGAACATATATGTACAGTGTGGCAAAACGAAGAGAAAGAGAAACATCATCAATATCATAGGAATATGCAAAGACCCGTAAATTTTAGATTGGAGGGGAATTCTTATCCGGTATTTTCAATTCTTCCACTTCCCAAGTGAGAGTCACACTAACCCCTAAATGTTTAATTGGTTTGGAACTCGAATAAAAAGCCCTTGAAATTCCAACACAGTTCCAGGGTCATTCAACAGTATTCGAAAAACAAATCTTTGTCGCAAATAAGACAGTGGTTGTTTTCTATGGATTTTACTTATTCCTAAAAAAAAACAAGGGACATCTAGTGACCTTGGAGGTCATTCAATCCTCCCTTTTCTCTCAATCCAGTGTCGTCGTTGGTCTAAATACTGATGTATAATCAAGGCATAACACGAAGGGGCATCATTTTAGTGGAAATGTCAAATGACCTTCCATCATACTGTGGACTCAGACTAACATTATTCACGAGACTGAATTGGAAGAAGTGGTAGCATTAAATGGCCTCAAAGTTCACCAGACTTGTTGCACTTTTATTACTTTTCATGGATACCTGAAAAGAATGATCTATGGAACACAATCTCTAGAAGATTTACATTACACATAAAAATGCATTCATTTATTCAGAAGAACAAAGAGTAAGTCCAAAAGTTATTGATAAAAAAATGTTAAACATTACATAATTATAATACGAAACATTAAAATTTTATTTAAAATTCAGACATAAAAGAAATGTCTGGAGATTTTTTTTTCAATAAAGTTCCGGAATTTGGATGGTGTGTCATGAAGTTCCGAAATTTTTATGATGTGGGTTTATTTCTCATACAGATAATTCGGACTAGGCAGATTTAATAAATATAACAAACAATTTCTCTCATGCATATGCAAGCCAAAGGTAAAATAAGAAAGTCTTAGTGAAACAGTAATTAATGAATGTGAAATTAAATTCAAGATGTTGAACCTATGTATCATTTTCGTTTATCCACCCTGTAATACAAAACTTATTGGGTCCCTTTCCAGCTAAAACATGAAAAACTCTTAAAATAAACACTCCGTGAGCTTCTGCAAACTAATCAAAATGAATGATAGCATATATTTGGATGAAAACATTCTTCTAACATTACAAAAACTACATTAGAGAAAGGAGTGCATAATATTTTTTTGATAGCTTTGAAGATAGATTGTTAACATGTACATCCCACTTTAAACAATTGGTAGTAGGGTTAATAATCTTGTTGATTCAGAAAAAAGAACACTATTTAAAGTTAATGTTGAAGATTTATGAGATGAAATTGAAGAGCTGCTGAAGTTTTTCTGGAAGTGAGAAAAATATTCTTTTGTGCACACTTCCTGATTTTACTGTATGCATATATAGCTTTGTATCATCAGAACATGGTCGAGTTACGACTAGTTTAATCTGTTCTAAAAGATCACTTACACATTAGAAACACTATGAGTAACAGTATTGACCTCCTATGCTAAGATTTTTTTCATTTTATTCATATTTATATATGTAAATAAATAAGTGGTTTGACCCTAAAGCGAACTGATGTACCTCTCGTTTCATAATCTAGGTTTTGCATCAGAATTTTACGGAGGTAATTAAAAACAAAGAATAGACCTTCGAATAGATCGCAAATGGATTTAAGCAAAGAACCATCACTGTTGGACAATTTTCAGAAATTTATTTTCTTATTAATTACAAGGGCAATGCTTAAGATGTTTTCAATTACTATGAAATAAATTATGTTAAGAGACATGGGTCTAACATTCTTGGAAGATAATTGTCTTCTTCGAATACATATACATAAATACCAGTGGAAAAATCTTACTTAATCCAATTAGTGAGCAATTTTAATACAATATTTGAAGTCATCTTTATGATTTCACTTTTCATATCATTAGAAAATAGTCATCTGTTATAAAAAAAAAAGTTACAAGATAATGGAAATCAATTATATTGAAACAAGTTCTATTTGATTTTGGTAGATAAGTTAAAATGGTTTCAGCAGCATTGGAAAGGTAATCATTGGCAGTTATTTGACTTGAGTGTTATAAAAATTATTTTTTTAGAAGATTCATTTATTCCTCCAGTAAAAAAAACAAAAATCACTCATACCAAACACTCACTAATACATTTTAATTTGTATTGTTTTCTTTATATTCATTTTTAAAGGAACAAATAAAAAAACGCCCTGTGCAACAAATGACCTGTATCAATTACACATAAACTCAATTGTCGTAGCAGTACCTGCTTGATAACATATACAGTTATGATTATCAAAACCCACATAAACCTTTAAAAGCCAAAGATGTGGGTATGCCTCAACTGAGGAGATAAATCAAAGTTAGTACTGATGCAAACAAGACTGAGGTAGTGTTAAAATGTTTCAATCATTTGCAGTAATAGGCACTGCCCTAACATTTGTGGGAATAGTGTACACGTTTATTTTCATTCGATTGATTCTGAAAAACTTCAAGAATAATGAGACCCTCCAATCTTTATCAGAATCTTTAGTGACTGTATTTATTGGCATATTCTACTTGTATTCGGCGATGATTCTTGCAAACAACAGGCCTGAAAATCCAGCTACAAACTTCACAAACACCATTGATGATATTGTAACCAGGAATGATACATTTGAAACATACTATCAAGCAATCAGCGTTGAGAATCCTACCACGGCCGAATCTAAGCCAGAGAGTGATCCAACTGAAGAAGGCATCACTCCCGTGTCTGAGAATACCAATTTCCCCAACGATGTCGAAGAAGTAAAGGAATCACTGCCAGGGGTAAGCAAAACAGACCAATTCCTCGTGAACTACCAGAAATTCATTCAAACCATGATGAAAGAGAAAATGGCGAACTCTTCCACTTCTAACCAGACTTTCGTAGTTATGACAAATCCCCCTTCGAAATCAAGGACGAGAAGAGACATAAAACTCGAGGGAGAAACGCCTGGCTGCTACTACGAGTTTTTCCTGCAGAATGCGTTGCTACTGTACTCATTCATGCACTGTTTAGTTACACTTCTGAACAAAACCCTGTACTGCAAAAATTGCATTACAGTGCATGAAGCCCTAGAAAGCAAAGCCCAGTCAACGAAACCTGGTGATCAGAAAATAGAACAGGACAGCAACAGTGAGTCCAATGATTCCTCTGCCCCAGTAGGACCACTGTTCGCAAATGAGGAACCAACCATCACTGTTGATGGCCCCAATCTGAAGCTGTTTGAAGCAAAAATTGTTAAATCCCAGTCAAATAGTAGAACTCAAATGAAGCAGCCTGTCGAGCAAGCAACTACTGCAGATGAGAAAGTCAAAAAACCACAGAAATACAAAGTCATTCTGGAAATTTTTTTCATGTGGACTCTTCCAGTAGTGTGTGTTATAATTTTGTACTGTATAACTAAGCTGGAACCTGTTGAAAATCTTGGATACAATGTGAACTTCCTGAATGCTATCAACTTCACATCAACTCAATCTGACCCTAACTTAGCAAATTTAGTAGAAAGCCCTGTGAATTTCTCAAAAGCAAATGCTACAGAGGTGGACCAAATAATAAGGAATGTATACGACATCGTGAGCCAAGTCCAAGAGAACGTTTCTAAGAAAACGACTAATTTCACTCCCATGATGATAGATATTGTATACTTTGTCAAGCCGAATCAAAGACACCCTAAAGAGGTTGAAAACAGCTGTCCCAGGATAGATACTTCTGTAAAGTTATTCTACTTTTTTATATTCATAGCTGCATACTTTGGAGTCATTTTATATGCAAAAATTATTCAAACTTCCGCCGAATCTAAGCAAATCGACAATGCTCAGCACCAGAAAAACAGTTTGTTGAGTTTCTCGATACTGTGGCTGCCTAGTGTGCTGGAGTTATTTTTTAGGGCATATGTGAATGAAAGCAAATCCAATATCCTCACTGATCTGTTTCTAGCTTTGGGGAACACTAATAGAATCTACACAATGGCTTCAAATCACTTCCAATCTAAAAAGTATTTAAACAAACCTAATTTTGTTAACCCACTCGTATAAATAGCACATAGTTACTTTTAAAATATTATAATCAACATAAATAAAGATATCTTATTGTATAGAAAAACTCACTGAAATACCTACTTGCGCTATTTTCCAAATCACCTGTTTATGTCAAAGAGGGTAGTGATTATCTCTGTGTGTGTGTGTGTGTATACAAACACCTTCAACAATCGCAACGGAGGTGTAATAATAACTTGTCCAGTTCCATTTTCTTGACTGTACATAGATAAGGAGATTAATCAATCATATTTATATCCAACGAAACTTGTAACCAAATCTTTGTTTATAGTCTAGAATGTATAAATTCATTCCGACCAACATACAAAAATTGGTTCCTTTGAGAAGTGGCGTAAAAAAATTCGTGCACGCCTTTGAACTGTCAATTGTCAGATATTACGTCAGTCTTGCCATATATCAATCCATATCAATCTCAGAGTTGAGGTATCAATATTGAACTGTGACCATTTGAAACTAGTATCCAAAAACAACACATGCAGACAGTGCTGTTTCCACCCGCCATAGGTGTCCCATTAGTGTTGTTAGGTCGATTCACAAATGCAGTGGAAGGGTGTAAATGCCTGCCGTGCACTGCAATTGGCGCAATCTTATATATTTATGTATTGTTGTCTGCTATGATAGATTTAATGTCGTACTCGTGTATCATAATAGAGCGTGTTCTTTTTATACCCGTTTACTTTAAGATACAATCGGACTGTTCTTTTTTTTTTCACCGACATTTAACCGATGGATTTCATCAATCTTTTCTTTTTCTAACTAGTATACATTGATGAATCCCTGTTAGCAGTCAACTGTCTTCTAATGGTTGGGGCTAATCAAGGATATACTACTGAAAACAAAATTTTAAGTTGAAAGTTAAAGAAGTATTACAGCAGTGTTTGTTATTCATTTTGGTAAGTAGTAGTGTGATATGGCTCCAAATATGAAGAAGTTGTTAGTATTTCTGACAGATAAATATATAACGAAATATTTTGTATTGACAATAATAGTATCCTGACACTTGTAATCTCGGCTACTGCTTCTCTTTGCACTAAAAATAATCTTCACCGTAAACTAATCAATGACGTTTTGCGTCTCCAACTTTTGCGATCAATCGGTAAAATTCTTCTGATGAAAAAAGTATCAAGCGGATATTTTGAAGCATCCAACTCAGAGTAATGATATATTTTTCATTACCCTGAGGCATCCAAGTTATCACTTCGAGTGAGACAATCTGAATATGTTCTTGTCAAAGACGCAATTTATGTTGAGTCAGTTCTCAAATATCAAATATATCAAATCAGTTGCAAAACCGAGATTCAACATCGATCGCAGAACGAGATTCGTCCTGTGACTCTTACTTCAGCTTTTACTGCAAGACAACTAGAACCCAGAAAACAAAATGTATTTGTGATTCAGCAGTGAATGAGTTTTTGGTGTTTGAGTGAAAGAATTATTTGGATTCTAGTTTCAATCCTTTCAAGAAAATCAATTATCAAAGACACATCTGTGTAGGAAGTTGATGGGATGTCAGACTAGGATATTGTGACAATATTACATATAGAGTTAACTTTTTGAAAGTGATTGCTTCCTTCCTTCCTTTGGAAGATTCCTATATTTTTTGTATCAAGATGGAGAAGTAGAAAACCAAAACCTTTCACAAAAATTATTCTCTTCCTAAAATAAACGCCTTTAAATTTGTGCATGGAGATGTTTTGTCGATATATTATAATACTTATATCTTTGACATCAGAGAGTAATATTTCGCTGATATCACAATCGAGATATAATTATGAATATTACAAAAGTACTTCATCAAGACGTATTCTTGTCATACCAGAGCAATATCGCAATATTTATCGTCATATCCCGAGGACATCCGTGAGTCGTAACTATGTTAGATAGATAGTGTCGGATATAATATGTGTTTGGAGATCATGACCATTTTGTTTTTTTGACAATTGTCCTTAGTGCACCATCTAGCGAGGATGAATTTTTGAAAATTAGGAAGAAGAAACAATGTAATTTGAGGTTAGTGGTTGAAAAAAAAATCAGGTTGTGTTTATTTGTTGTGAAACGAGATTTTTGCAATATGGGAAAGAAAAATCAAAAAAGCGGTTTAGGTCGAAGTCTTATTAAAGACAGATTTGGTAGCAGTAAAGGGCGAAAAATGGTTGCCAATAATTCAATGGTGAATGAAAGAGAAATAAGTAACTTAAGTTATTGAACTTGATTTTTTTTGTATTTTAGTTACATACGACTGAGATTCAGGATGGATATGACTGGGGACGATTGAATCTGCAGTCCGTTACAGAAGAATCTTCTTTCCAAGAATTTTTGTCCACTGCTGAATTGGCTGGAACTGATTTTCAAGCTGAAAAACTCAACATAAAATTCATAAATCCTAGATCTAATGTGGGCTTACTTACTGCAGATGAGCTCAAACATGCAAAAGATATGCACAAAAAACATGAAACCGCTTTAAAAATACCCAGGAGGTAAATAAACAATAATGAAAGTAATGTATTGGATGATTTCGGTACAATATGTGTAAATAATATTTAAGAAACACTAATTGACAGTTACTAATAACATTTGTGTGTCCTAAAACACTACTTATATAAAACTTACATAAAGATAAACCACAGACTAGCTCAAATTATTCAAGTATTATACATTTGAAAATGCACACCAACAGAACATTCAACAGATTCCTTACCGGTTCAGAACTTTTCTATATTGCATATCAAAATTAATTTTTCCCGTTGGAAATATGTACCGCAGCCTTAAGACATATTCAATAGAGGTTCCTGATCTATATCTCTGTGTCATTAAAGAAAACTTTTTCACTATTATCATTTTTGTTGCAAACATTTATTGACACTGATTTGGAAATGTTCAGCACTAAGAGATGTGGCTTCATTGATAACACTATTCACTTTTGCTACTAGTTCATCTACTGTTAGTCCTTTGACTGTAACTCCATAGTCATTGTCAAGTTGCAGACAAATTTTTATCAAATATTTCAAACCAAACTAGTCCCCACACTAATCTTTGAAAAACTTCTGGTTTATTCCATACTCTTCTGACTAATACCTTCATCACAAATTGAGTTTTTATCTGTTCATTCAAAGAATGATGTTTCAAAATTTAGATTGTGTGGGTTCATCCCTAATATGTACGGGCAATTGGTTATAGATGCTTATACCATTCAGAAGTGGACCATGTTATTTGGAGGATAATTTGGTTTGGATAGATGGAATGGTTACGTCTAGTTCGATTTTCATTTATATCTGCATGTCTGTACAGGCAGGCCGCAGGTAAAATATTTAGCGCTTCACATATAGGTTTACAAGAAATCCTGGTAAAATATTCTCCATAGCTTTAAGTGCTTTTGAAATTTCCACCTGGTTTGACTTATTTTCTTTGTCTTTATTTCATTTTACACATCGTATTCTTTTTATTACTTGAGATGAGTTTATTTGTTATATTTTTTTATTCTTTGTATTGACACATGTTTCTTTGAATTATTGGTCATTATTATTTTTATCTCACTACTCTTAAATTTGATATTTTAATAATTTCCTTTTTTTATTACTTCAGACCTGTATGGACAGCAAAAACAACTCCAGAAGACTTGGATAAAAACGAAAAAGAAGGCTTTCTTGAATGGAGGCGTTCATTGGCTGAACTTCAGGAAGAGCAAGGAATACTTTTGACTCCATACGAGAAAAATCTAGAGTTCTGGAGACAACTATGGCGGGTTGTGGAACGTAGCGATGTTATCGTTCAAATAGTTGACGCAAGAAACCCACTGCTCTTTCGCTGCGAGGACCTGGAGAAGTACGTTAAGGAAGTCTCTGAGGAGAAAATGAACCTGATACTAGTCAACAAGGCAGATTTTTTGACTGAACGGCAAAGACAATGTTGGGCAGAGTACTTTTCTTCTCGTGATACACGAGTCGCCTTTTTTTCTGCCCAACTGGCTTCTGAGGAGGAAGATGCACCTAAACAGTCTAGTACTGAAAATGACAAACTAGAAAATAATGAAACCGAAAGTAGTTCTCCAGATATAGAAGTTGTGAAACGAGATTTTGCCAAATTGGAATCTGCTGTGGAAGAGAATGCACAACTTCTAAACAAAATTGTGGATAAGATTGAAGAAATTATTGGGAAAACTAGTTTAGATGGGATAGATGGGAAGGAATCCAGTACCATAAAAAATTCTAGCAGTTTACTTAGCAAAGGAGAACTGATAGAACTTTTCAGAACGATTCATCATGGTCCCAAGGTAATGAAAATAATAATAATAGACATTATCAAATGTAGTAGATAAAAACGTCAGGCATAAAAACCTACAGATCATGGCCAAAAAACCCGGAAATAGCTTTGATAGTTATCTCCAGCTGTGAAAGTTTACACTATTTGGTCAATAATGCCCTCATTTAACTAAAAAACTAGTGAATATAAATAATAACTTGAACACATTACCAAAATGTAAATCATATCCTTCTGAAGTACAATATTTTGAACAATAATATTTCAAATACACAGTAAACTTGAACTGGAATTAATGTTGGAAATGTGAGAGGATTTCAAATGTAGTTATAATTCAATTAGATATAGGAATAAAAAACTTTGTCTAATTTCCACTTACTTAATGTATTGATAATGTGGAAATTAGACAAAGTTTTTTATTCCCATATCTAATTGAAGATGAATTTCCACAAAATAAATAAGTCATCAATATCACAAAGTAGTTATAATTATTTTTATACTTCTATATTTATTTTATTAACAATTGTAAATTTTGAATTGCAATAGGTATATTATTAGGAGAGATTAATTTTTAGGAAAGAAAGGTTTTGGCTTTCTATTTCTCTTTATACAAAAAAATGTAATCTTCGAATCTTCCAAAGAAAGGAATGAAGCAATAAATTTCGAAAAGGTAACTCTATATGAAGATGCAAAGAAGTAACTTTCAGACACAAACTGAAGAAGAGCCCTCTCGAATCAGCTACTTTCATATAAACATTGGATTACAAGAAAGAAAATTACTTTTGAAACAAATACTTTTATATGAACACTGAACTATATAAAAAACACTTTTCTTTATTCAGTTTGTCTTCCAAACATTCGTTATGGAATTGAATCAGATATCATTCACAGGATTGCTACACAATATAGAATATACTAAATGAAAGAGGTAAAATTTCACTTACACGGAACACTGTCATCTTCACTGGTAGACATCTGATGTTTCGCCGTAAGACACTTGCCTTATCAGCTCTTCAGTACCAAATCTGGATAACATTATAAGAAAAAACACATGATTCATTCATAAAATTATGACTTTATGTCACACAATGAGCTCAAATCTACTCATGTCATCGATGACAGTACGTAATGCCATTCATTTGCTTATTTGATTGAATCCCAGTCATATAGGAATCTTGTTCATATTGAAACAGGTATACTTTCAGGAGAGATTAATTTTTGGAAAAGAAAGATTTTGGCTTTCTACTTCTCCATCTTCATACTAAAACTTACAAATGTTTTATACTTTATCTCATTTGGAGCGTGACATCCGGGTCCAGGATATAAATAAGCATGTAGCTATAGCTGCCTACGTGGTCATGTTAGATGTAGCCTAGGAATTCTAGGTCTTCTAACTGCAACCACAAATGTGCGGTTGGCTCCTGTTGGTGACTCCGTGCGTATGTATTGTTTCCTGCTTTCG
>WOGL01002104.1:0-10365 GCA_015342145.1 Leptinotarsa rubiginosa | reverse complement strand
AGGTTACATATAGGTCAGATGTGCATAACGTCTATCTTCCAAGAAAAAATATGATTCATATTCCTGCACACATTAAAGAAATTTATAAAACTTCATTTACCTACCAGATATCTTTTCACGGCAATCTCCTGGATGTTCCCGAGTTCTCTACATCAATTGAAACTTTAAAAAAAGTGCCAAAAAACATTTGTTTGAGAAGCAATTGAACAAGATTATATATTTGACTTCTTTTTATATCCTGGTGTAACTATAGCTAGAATGTTCATTCATTTTCGTTGTGGTTTATGTGGAAGAACTGGTTTTAAGACCTAACATAATCTATTTATTAACCTTGTTATGTGATCTAAAAAATATTTTATGTTATGGTAAATAATAAATCATTATTATTATTATTATATCGCAAGTTTTCAAATAGATACGTTGGTTGCCTTGAGCATTTTATGCACATTATAATTAACCTTCACACCACTTAGAAGTTTTCATAAAAAACTGAGGGGGTTTGTGAAAGGGATTGTCTCACGCAATATGGGTTCCCAAAACCCTTCTCGGGTAAAAAAACGAAAACCTTCTTCTTGGAAGGCTTACAGAGATCTGTCGCACCATATAACTCCTTGATCGTTTCACAATGATCTAGGATATTTTGGCTTAAATTTGTGCTACTGGGTCGCCAGTAGACCATCCCAGCCTAGTTATGCAATGAAACAAAAATGAATAAATACTTCAACTAACATATAGAAGTACCTAGATAAAATTACTATAGTAACAGGATTTTTGAAAGAGAGTTATAATTGTAGTCAGAAAGATCTGCGATATGATTGAAATTGTGACACATAGTGAATATGAGGTATGATATGATACATCGGTATGTGGTTCTGAAGTATAAGAAGTATTGTCACGCTTTGAATCTATTTTAGGCATCACTCACATTGATTCATTCACATGGAATCAATATCTTTATGGACTAGTTTGTAGAGGAGCCACATAGAGGCAAGTATGATTCTATTAGGTGAAGGTAATACATAAAATCTTCTGAAGTATATATTTTAGTGCAGATCTCTTGCCGAATAAACATGTGAATATTTATTATATTCAAGATGAATTCAATAAAATTTTCCCCTGAAAATTCGTCAATCAAGTTTCTTTTCATTCCTTGAAGCCAATGACGACAATATTCTGCCACCGAAATCGAAGATATTTTGAGTTAGACGCCTTCTGAATCAACTTCCTTCACAAAAACGTGAATCAAATCAAGGCATCTAATGACGTATGCTTTGGCTGGTTTGATGATATTATCCGACATCATTCAGCTCTAGTATTCTCCAATGCAATAACGTATCATGATTTTGCAACTTCCGAGGGGATGTAGTATGAAAAGAAATTATTAATATGTCAATTTTTTACTCTTCTTTACACGATGTGAGAATATATGAGCATGTGATTTATGAATCGTTTCCCGATTCCTGGAGAAAACATATTCAAAAATCGAGCGAACAATCAAACATTCACAAGTGACAGAATTTGATATATTCTCATCAGCTCATTTCCGAAAAATTGAAAACAACTGAATTTTCATTGGCAAATGAAATTCAGTTTCAATTTTCGATCCGAAGAACACTACTCTTAGCCGTGAGTTCAGAATATTGAGATTCATTTTCTTATTATTAGGTCATACGAGTATGGTGGTATTCTACGATCGTTATAGCGATCCCAAACTCTCTTATTTGTCTAGTTTGACCCTCAATTGTTCCTTCATCAGTATTGAATCATGATTTTTTATAAATTTCAATTGTCTGTATGTCTTTCTGTTTGAAAATCAGAACACAATCTTAATTTTGAAGGGCATACAAAAAAATTTAAAATGTTGGTGAATGGCAAGCATCTACTTTTGGTGGGTTTTTGACGGAGTTTTCAAACAAATAGCTCCGAAACAAGCACTGCTTCCAAATATATACCAAATATACGCGTTTCACCAATCAAGTTGACATCATCAGGAGATGAACCAGATAGTTTTCAACTATAACTACGTCCATTTATATCGAACGAATACAATTTCACCTCTAGTCATACATCAATGATGGCATGAGTACAAATACAAACAGAAAGATTCATATAGAACTAGATTACGGACTGTTTGGAATAGGGTCTTGGTCACTGTTCATAGCTCATTGCTTTTTCCAGACTTTCGATAGCGTCCAAAAGTCCAGTAACATGTAGCGATTACAATAATTTCAGACGGTTCCAATTCATTCTATGGCCGTTCTCCAAGGCGTGTTGAATACTACACTACTAGACATTGTGTTGTTCAGAATAAGTTCCATTAGCTCATTAGATCCGACTAATATACTTTTTTCATTGTTCTCACAGCTTATTCTATATATCACTGACTTTACATTTTCAACCAACCTGTTTTTGGGATAACATATTTTTGTTGAAGTGAGCAAAACAAAGATCAACAGGCGACCTTCTATCGTATGTCACACATATTTGGAATAACGCAATCGAGAAAAATGGAGAATCAAGAGCTGTTGCGCCTGATATTCATAAGGCTTTTGACTTCGTGTAGCATGCGGGTTTGCTGGCCAAACTTCGATGCTATGGCTTGTCGGATCATTACTGTGTATGGCTCTTCAGCTTCCTAAAAGAACGTTACCTGCAAGTGGCCGTCAATGGATATCTCTCGGATACTTTCACCATCAACGCTGGTGTTCCCCAGGGATCCATATTGTCTCCAACCCTCTTTTATTGTATATCAACGACTTATTGGAAAATACCAAGAATCCAATATATCGCTTTGCTGACGACAGCACACTTGTCTCGTCATTCCATTTGGGTTCCATGACATCGGCTACGGAGGCACATCTTCACCAGCAGCAAGAGGTTGCATATCTTAATGATTATCTAGAAGTGATTTCGAATTGGTGTGAAAGTGACCAGGTTCAATTGAATGCCACAAAAACCCAGGCATCGATTTTCTTCAAGAAGATAAATGTCTCCGAACCGGATATAATAATGTCAGACAATTCCGCTTTCTGCTTCGATAAGTTTGTTGAGGGTTAAAATGGACACCAATATGTCTTGCCATAATCATGTCGCTGGAATTGCAAAGGCTGCTTCTTAAAAGCTTGGAACACTGTTCCGAACCAGGAAACTGTACACTTTGGAGTATTCTTCTCATGTATGGAGCTCTGCCCCCAAACAAACCCTGAATTTGGATTCTATCCAGACAAGAGCTACCCATCTGATTGGAGACAATGCTGTTCTGCCTCATATATGGCATTTTCGTGAGTTGACTCAACACACAACTTTCTTGCTATAGAAGCTATGTTTTTATTTCCACGAAAAAATGTTCTATGGAGAATCACTCCACGAAAATGTTTACATTTTTTCAATCTGGCGAAGTTTTGTCCTTGTATGTAATACAAAAACCTTTCATATTACGAAATTTGTTGAGTACGATACTGATAAAAATGTCAAACTTTAAGATGTATATGACAGAGGGCGCCTAGAAACATTGTTGCCAGGTTCTGAAACATATTCATGTAAATAATTTGTCAGTAATATATTTTTTTTTTACTTTTACGTACCTGATGCAGGAGCTCCCTCTTTCCGCCTAGCAATTGATATTATGAATCACGAGTACCGTGAACTTCAGTAGCATGGTTGAAAATTCATTATGATAAACACCAATATTATTTTTTTTTAGTGTTTGTATTTGAAAGGTCGTTAATGTTATGTCTTTCCTTTAATTCACTCAGTTGAGCAAATCTTCAATCCTCTCCTGTAGGCTGATAAACACTTAACACTTCTTTATTACTTTCATATTCATTATTTTTGTTGAAATAACGCTCACATAAAAAGAGGTCCATTGCTGAGCATTCTCTGAAGCTGCTAGATACTGTCAAAAAAAAACTCGTCGCCTGATCGGAGATGAAAACAAATGAAATAAGCAGTTGTTCAAATGACTGTAGACTACAGAGATTGAAATACAACGTGAATTATTATTCACAGTGTGACTTCAGGATTTTCCTACAGTACTTGTGCAACTTCATAAAGAAACATACATAGAATTCCCAAACTTCTGAAAGCCCTTCTGCCTAAGGTTAAAGCTCGATCAACAAATCTATTTTTGACGCGAATTGCTATTACATTTGGTAATATTCCATGTCGAAAAACATTTTTTATATCCTACTATTAGATATAAATTTAGCTATCGTGATGCTTTTAAGGTTTCAACTGATAAAATAGTCGAATAAAATCAAACGATTGAAATGAAAATATACATTGAGACAGTTCTTGAATGCAAGTCCCTGACTGGATTATTCTGACAGCGCAGGCCAGGAAATGAAATATAAAAAAAAACGTTATTTGAATGCGATGTGTTTATAGGTTTTTGAAACAAGATATGTATGTTATTTGCCTGAAATTGAAGCAGTTCAATAAAGGTTTACAATTGCTCTCCATTTGTAATTGTTGTACTTTGTGGGTTTTTAACCGTTATTCATTTTCAGTAAGTTTCTCAAAGTTTTATCCGCTCAAGTAGTTGTCATTGTCAGCAAAAATATTCCACTAATCTTGTAGCCCTGCCAAAAACCATTGACTACATACAATATAGGTAGCTGTGGCTGACAATAGTATAATATATTCATTATATATAGTTCTTATAGCCGAATACAACAACAACCACTTTTGAAGCGGAAAACGCAGAGAAATCAGCATGCTGAGCAAAATCAACATCGATAGATCTTTTTTTCGTGTTTCAAAATAAACTATTTTTATTAAATTTGATATATGGGAACGCTAGGGACGAAAAATGGCACCTCTGTAAAGGCAATTGTCAATTTCTACTATTGTCTCAACTCTCTAGAGACAGCAACGCTTGATCACATAAATATACTCATCCAACACTTGACATTTGACATAATCTTTTTTTTTTGGGTGTTAACGGCAACAAATACTTCGGTCGTCAGCCTCGTATTCTGGGTAGTTAATATTAATAACTCCTCGAGTCACCTAGAGAGCATCATTACTATTCACAGTCCGCCAGCCATGTAACCACTGCGCCAATTCATAGCTCAAAATCTAATCGCAATATATTAAGGGCAGCCTATAAAATGAAACTTTTGACCTTTAACACAACAGGCAAAAGGGTAATTGCCCATTGAGTAATTTCCGAATCAAAAATGGGTTTACAAAAATAAATAAGAATTTGTTTTATCATAGTTCAAAAAATTAAACCAATTTCGAAAGTCGTACTTTTATTGATTCTAACACAATTGCGATTCTCATTGACCTGGCATTCCAATGAAGTGAACTGACACTCATTTTAACCAACGGAACGTAAAATTTGTACTCATCTAGCACTGGTTTTAACAATGGAAAACGCTATTGAATTCAAATCACAGAGGCCTTGACGTACCTAGGATTGTAAGGAAGATCCTGATTGGTTATTGATGAAGTCAGAAGTTGATTCGAAATTGTATCGGTTAGTCATATTTTTTTCAGCTTAAGATGCAAGCAAAAGAGCGTTCAAGTGAAATTCAGGTATTGAAACCACTTTAGGAAAATATGTAGTTTGTTTTTTTAATACAATTTTAAATATTACAGAGTGCCAATTTGAGTGGAAGAGTAGGTTATGCTGATGCGATTGCTGGGTTATTAAACAATGGTGAGTTTTTGCACAAGTTTCCTTCCTACATACCAACCTGAAATGCCACCCATTCGATACATATTGAGAAAGTGTTTACATTAACTACCAAATGAAATTGTTACTTCAAAAAGTGAATAAAATCCAAACAAATGAACTGACATAGTTATCAAGACTTCATTTTGTATATTACAACGTGATTAGTGCATGTTCAACTTTTCAAACTAAGCTGATTCTTTTATTCGACAGAATACTTATAGGTAAATCCCGTTTCTGTCGCTAGAAATGAAGAAACGCAAAAATTACCGGTTAGTTTTTGTTTTTCCACGTAGAACTTCATCAAATCTTGCGTCTTAATGACGGTGATAGTTGCAGAAGTTTTTTTTATCGTGAACTATATCCGAAAACCTTCGAAAATTTGATCAAAATCAAACTCGCAAATTAAATTGCAAAGAAATTTAATAATTTTTTTTTTAATATATGTCACTTGTCATTTCACACTACTGTCCCTCGATATTTGTTTCTCAACTTCAGCAAAATTTCGAACTTATAGAAGAATTATTATCAGAATGAAAATATGAAACTTTCAACAGCATTACTATTTCTTTTTTGTTTAATGCAATCTTTTAACTTATCTTCTTCAGCAGTTTTATGAAAACAGTCATCCGTTTTAAAAACGGATGATACATACCATCTCATTTTCTATTTGCAATTCTTCAATTTCTGTTGCGTCCATGTTTTCAAAATCAGAAGTATGTTTATTGAATGTTCATAGTTGTTATAATGGTCATAGTTGTCGCGTCGTACTTAATTTTTTTTTTAACTTTTTGTGGTCGTAAAAACAAAGGTTCTACCGTACCAGTACTGGGGAAGCACCCCAAAACACTGTACGGCTGGATGACAGTGTTCCTACTCTCATCCACCTTCAGTCACTTGTCATTTGTCAATTTTTGTTTTTGACTTAACGATTATACATTTTGCTGTGATGCCAATTTTCAGAGAAAACCTCAATTTCTACGTAATTTAACACTGGATGGGAAATTGACGGAAAATCAAAAACTGGGAATTTTGTTATTTTATATGGTGTGAAACATTTCATGTTAATTAAATGATTTATCAATTAAATTATATCCAGAAGGTAACTACATCAAAAGTAGTGTTGAACTAATCTCTTAGGCATCTCTCAACTCTCTCTACTTTCAATTTTGTATTCATAATGTCGTCGAGGTCTCACCTTTTCAAGTGCGATTCCTAGAACGGACTACATCTTCTCTTTTTTGTTCGGATTTTGCGTGTGTGGTGATGCATAGGTTGCAGAATAAAATATGTCACTTCCTTTTTCCAGAAAACATTAAAACGATTTCACAAACAGTGAAAATCAAATAACAATATTGAAAGAGCAATGGAACATCAAAAAATCTTTTGAAAATGGTGTTATTTTCTGTGTGTATTAGTCAATTTTTCAACCATCAACCATCGAGGTTGGATATTCCATTGAAAAAATAAAAATCCTAACCTCCAGGTAGATTCCATTTTTAAAAACATATTAACAGTCTCACTGAATAAATTTTCACCCTTAGGGTTCTTGCTGATTTAATTCTTTATTAGTCAGGTTTTCGTTTATAATTGAACTATAATAGAGCCACCCAGAATATCACAAATAAGTATATTTTTTAGCAGCATGGATTATGATCAATATATACCAAAGTCTGTTCGAGAAATAAGGTGAATGTTCCAATTTCGCGGGCTACGTATGTTCGATTAGCATTTTTTTTTTGGTACACTCGTCTCGAACTTATGTTCACAGTTTCAGTTGTTTAGCATGTTTAGTTTGTTGAGAGGAAGTTTGTGTGAAAAATGGAATTAAGTGCTACCTTGAAATGTTGACAGTGGCATACGGTGATTGTATTCTGAGTCAAAAAGTGTTTACAATAAGTGGTACAAGCTTTTTACAGAAGGTCAAGAAGATGTGAATGTCGACGCTCGCCCCGAATGCCCCAGCACATAAGCAACCGATGTAATGTTGAGAAAGTGAAGAAAATTGTTATGTAGAATCGTCACATCACTATTAGAGACGTTGCTGAGGATGTCGGCATATCGGTTGGCTCATGCCATGGAATTTGGTCATAAAATTTGAGCATAAAGATGGCAGCGCGAAGTTCGTTCCATGCGTAATCATACCTCAGCCACCATATTCACCAGATTCCCCCCCTGCGACATTTTCCTGTTCACAAAATTAAAGAGACCCACAAAAGGACGGCGTTTTGCGACGATTGAGTGATAAAAACCGAATCGCTGAGCGCTCAAGGTCATGCCAAAAAGTGCATATCGGAACTGTTTCGAGGATTGGGAAAAACGCTGGTACAAGTATCTGAGGGAGACTACTTTGGAGGGAACAAAATAAAAATTGATGAATAAACGGATAATTTCTGAGAAAAATTAAAATTCACCTTAATTTTTGAACAGACGTCGTATCTTTCAGCACGCCGCATATTCTGTATTCTGGGAAGTCCAGAAGATATAAATACGAAGCTAAATATACATTTTTCTGAGTCTTCTTTTTTTGTAATTTTTTACTTATTCAAGGATACTTTTGACTATGGCTGCGGGCACGAAAATGGCGACGGCCGAACGATGGCGAGGCGATGCGATGGAGGAACGGTGGCGATGCATACAATAACATCGACACTAAAGGTGACGGGCACGAAAGAAGGGGTGGCGGATATTTACAAACCCGCAACTCGTATTTCACTATATATATAATTTCTTTGGTGCATTCAATACTAAACTAAACTTAGTGATTCTTAAATATATCATCAAATGATGGGGTTATGAGGACTTTTACTGATTACTGAATTACTAGTTATTGATAAAAATTATAAGAACAAGCTCAAAGAAAATACAGTTGTTGAATTGTTATTTTCTTTCGAAGAAACACTTATATGCTCTCTTATTACTTTCTCCAACATAAAAGTTAGGAGAGGAAACGTAAATCTGTATATAGTATATCTAAAACTGAAGTTTTATCATCATTAAAAATGAATTTGTTTGAATCAATATTGATCCTTTTAAGCAACATTTATGTC
Source organism: Leptinotarsa rubiginosa (assembly GCA_015342145.1). Classification (NCBI taxonomy): domain Eukaryota; kingdom Metazoa; phylum Arthropoda; class Insecta; order Coleoptera; family Chrysomelidae; genus Leptinotarsa; species Leptinotarsa rubiginosa. The sequence goes on along the minus strand of WOGL01002104.1, from coordinate 1,635 downwards.
TTTTTTGCCAAAATAGATCAATTTTCAATACCGCTTACACTGGATCAGTTTATTTCTAGAATTTTAAGAAGAAATGAAGTTATTAATTACTGGGAATAAAGTAATTCATGAAGTCAATATGATTCCATCTAGATGTATATGTGCAGAATTCAAAAACTACTTCATCTCTTACTTCATCTTCTGAAGACGCCAAACGCGCTTCGAGAAGAGTGTTGCAGTTCTGGTACTTGGAAACAGTGCTTATTTGGAATTTATTCTACGCCAGATGTTCCAGTTTTACCTTTTCGTTTGTGCTGAAGTTGATCGATACTTGTTGATTTTCTATGCCCTATTTATTGTCATGTTAAAAAATATGTATTCAGTATTAGACACACCTGAAGAAGCTATTGTTTCAATATTGTCTTCAGGCGACATCTGTTACGAAGATCCTTAATTGTTGGAATAGTGATCAACACAGCCATTGTCTAAAGACAATGACACAGCTATGTTGCAACATTAAAACGAACTTACTCTTTGAACGATTATTGCAATATGGAAAAATGACGTTTATAATTTAAATGGAAATGAATCAAATTTAGGAAATGTTTGTTAGAAAAACGAGAAATCGACAATTTCGTCTTGATTCTTCTTAGAGAGAACTCATATCAACGATGATCCTCAAGTGCGAAGGGGAGGAAGGATATATAGTGTAGGAAGAGATAGTAAAAAAAGAATAATCTTCAAAGAGAAACGAGTGAGAAAATCATGTGACACCATTTTATTCCTTCATGAATTGACATCAAAATGACATACTTTGACATTGCACAGCCACGGTCGATGTTAATAACACCAATTCATCTATAATCCGAGAATTAGGGCTCTGATATAAACGTTCCATGTAAAATTGAAACTGAACTTCAGTGGGGAATGTTCCTCAATTTGGGTTATTACAGCAAATGCAAGTTTGAACAAAATAAAGTTGAGTTCAATTCACGAGTTTTTCAAATTCACTTTGAAAAGTATTGCATATAATATATCAAGTTGAAATAATTTATACGTACCTAGATATTCTACTTTAAAAAAGGAAAATTATCTTTATAAATCAACAATTAAGGTAAAATATAAATTATAGTTCAATACCACCTCCACAAGCCACATAAACAACAGTTGTTTCGTAATTTATTTATATAGAGGAAGATAGGTTAGGTGCACAAAAGTCATATGTCACAGAATGTCTCGGAACCTCAGAGGAACAAACTCGGAACTCAGAACATAAGTAAACAGAACAGCACGCCTCTTAAATATGTCATCTTTGTTTGTCTCATACAGGCAACAGATTCATTGTCATTTCAAAAACTACATCTATGGATGGATCTTCATCAAGTAACGGCTGAATCAATCAGAAAATTCATTGTCCTTTATTAGCTATAACCGATGTTGCCAAATGTTTAAATAGAAACGAATCCCTTTAAATATTGAATGAATTATTTCATTTCTCTTTTTTTAAGTATTTAAATAATTTTTTAAAGAAAAGGGTTGAAATGATTAGTTTAAAATGCGTTGTTTTAGAGTTCTTTTATGAAAACTACTTGATTTTCGTCAAGAGAAACATTCCCTATTCACATATTTTTTCATTTAACACAATTTTTTCCATAT
>WOGL01002103.1:0-10367 GCA_015342145.1 Leptinotarsa rubiginosa | reverse complement strand
ATAGGGATATCTTTACACGCTCGGGCCTCGGAAGGTCACTGGTATAAAGTGAATACAACGTCGGAGAGAGCACAGCCCCCAGTGGCACTTCAGCGAGGATCTCTCTGTTGTCAGACAGAGAGCCCCCTACTCTAACCTGAAATGTTCTGTCTTTCAGGAAAGACCCAATCCACCGGATCAGGCCCCGAGGCAGGTCGAACGCGTCTAATTTGGGCAGAAGGCCTTCGTGCCATACTCGGTCGAAGGCCTTCGAGATGTCTAAAAGCACAATGTGCACTTTTTTATTTGTGTTTAGCTCATGGATGGTATTTTCGACCAGCCTTAGAGCCTGTAACTCAGTGGACACTAACTAACTTTGCTCGGTCGTTCGTATATTTATACAATATAAGCGAACTCTCTTCCGTGCTCATCTCAGCCAATCAACGATCGTTAAAATCGTATGATTTGCCTGACCCAAATTCCGATGTCCGCAAAACGAAAAACACTCATTTCGTATACATTTACCAGCTTTTACGACCTGTTTTTATGTAGGCGCTGGCCTTTGAAGTAGAAACACCGCTCTACTACTTTCCTTTGACGTCCATTTGCCGCTGTCTGTGTCTCATTTCATCCATCTATCGTCTCGCTTCCTCAGTGTGCGTCGTACTATGAACGAAATCAGTCTTTGGCTTTACTCGATTTTCTTCGGAAAACCGCAAAAATTCTGATTTTTCTTTTTCCTCAGATTCATATAGAACTCGACGCCATAAGACGAAAAGTCTTAAACCGCGTCTCGATATTTTCAGTCCCTCTGGCTGAAAAATGCGTTTGAAAAATGTTATATTTTTCAAAACTCAAATGCTAATAAAAATTGAACCGCGAGCACTAGAGACGTGATCAAGGTGTCAATAGAAAGCTGCTAAGAATCTCTATCGATGCTTCTTTGAAGAAAGCTCGATTTCCCTATCTAGATAACTGAAAAAGCCATTTTCCATAAAATCAACTTTTTCCCTATTTAAAAAATTGGCGAAGGCTACTAATCTTGCAAAAGATTTTTCTATCGCTTAGGAAACGATATTTCACATCTTAGTTTTCAAAACTAAGCTGGAATATCCTGGGAAAACCAACGTTTTTCCATATTTTCTCGATGTTCACTCTGAGTGAGCGGTCCTTGCACTGGAGCTCGCGAAATTCAAAAACAGTTTTGTTTCGCGACAATACTCTGTACATTGAGAAGTAACAGCTTGGGATCAAACACCGTTGTTAAGTATCATCTTACGGTTCCATTCCTCTGAGGTATGAAAAACGACTGATACATGCATTTCCAGGCTATAAGATGATCATATATTTTTACCTTGAGTTAGGCATATAGCTGAGAATGCCGTGATTTTAAAGGTTCACAACTAACCTCAGGAAAATTCGGTTTGCGTAGATATCAACGTCCACCTCGATTGAATTGATTGCATCTGAGGACAATACATGGAGAACCATCACCCCTGCCAAAGTGATCGTTGGTGGCAATAACTCCAATTCTGGAAACGCTGGACCAGTAAAAGGAGTGCCTAAATTTGTAGATCTCTATGTCAACAGAGTAGCTCCCGATACCACTAAGGAAAGTATTGAATCTGTCGTAGATTATCCGTCAGATGGATAAAATCATTTAATTTATTTCTGGTAGTCACTTTCAGTAATTTCCTTGACACACCATTTATTATTATCTGTTTGGGAGTTCCCTTTTTCAAGAACTGTGGAGAAAATATTAGCTGAACCAGTTTTACGCCACTTTCTTCTGTTTGTATACAATTGATATCAAAGTTTTTGCGGTGAAACTGGCCCTAGGTTTTTATCCTGTCATGTGTCCCATACATGCTTCGTTCATATTTATTATAATAAATTTGTTTTTGTAGATACGAAATTTCATCTTTTCATAAATTGCAATTTTCATGCAGAATGGAGTATTACCTTCCAGTTCTTCGATTATATGGCTGAGAAGAATATTTTCTTTTTCAACACTACATTCTTTACTTGGATTGTAGGATTGGTTGTAGTAGTTATATGCCCGCAAATTAATTTTTTTTTGTTGACAAGACTGTTTAAAACAGCTTGGGTGGATCTTTGCACTTAACACACATAACTTTATTGGTGACACTTTTTTTTGCAGTATTTGCAAGCTGATACTTCAATTTTATTGGGAAGAGCTGAACTCTTTATTGATACCAAGAAGGTAATTAAAAAGTCCGAAATAATTTTCAAATATTTATTAAAACAGACCCTGATCATCGACTGCCTGGCTGGAGAAATTCAATGTGAATTTGAAAAATCAACAAAAACTTCACAGAGGTAAATAATGAGCTTCTATATAGAAAAAAATTACAGAAATTTCAATGAAACAATTTTAAATACTAAAAATTTACCCTGAGTGAAGATATTGTTAATGGTAATAGAGTTTGATTAACAGAAATAAAAGTGATTACAAAACAATTATATATCTATAGGTCTAGAAGACTTTCCAAACACAAGTAACAGTCAACGTGTTTTTCAAGTGAATGCTCAGTTCAGTGTCACTGGTGTTATCATTTCTTAAATTTACTTCTGGTAGATACTATTAATTTACTTTATACATTTTTCAGCTGTTATTCCATTTTCTTCATTTCCAGATGCGGTTAATGCTATTGCCTCTATTTCTCTTGCAAAAACTAAGTATTTTATTCATGAAGATTCCACGTGAGCTTCGTATCATCTTCGGTTTTCAACTTCCCAGTTTCAACACAATAACTGTTAAATTGGAGCCTAAAAGAGGCTGCAACGACTGTCCTACGATATAAAAGAGTAACTGAGACAACATCACCACCCATGCATATTTTTTAAAAGACAAATAAACAAAATGAAAGTGGTTATTGAACAAATAATCAAAAGAGTAACTCAATTTTTCTTAAAAGGTCTACAATTATTATCTATTGAAGAACAGGCATATACAGGCTTTGCCAACGGGATGATATTAGTAAAGAACTCAATATAAAAAAATTAGTGCATCTGGCAAAACCCTTCTACCATCTAGTTCTCACAAATCCATGTTATAAACTAGACTGTGACTTCCGCAGTTATATGTACAATGCAGAAAAAGGCCAGAATTCATGACTGGACTAGATTGTTTTTCAAAATGTATTCTAGTTTGAAATTAATGATAAAAGAACACAGATCGAATGGAAACGGCACCTTAAGCGACATAGTTGTACTGGTTGGGATTGTCTTTGTCTCTTTCCATGTAGTCTCTATCGATGAGTGATTCAATGCGTTTCTTCAAATCAGCAGGCTAAAAAACAATAGAAATATTAAATATGTCATTCTGATTTTATCAAGTAGGGCAAAAACGCTTCAATTATACTATATACATTAATAAACACTGTGTTCAACTTTAAGCACCATCATATTTTAATAAAGAGATCAAACTATTGAAGAACATTCATCACTGTGCTCCAGTTTCATTTAGTTGCCTGTTAGCAGAGAGAGGGGGTGCGCTGAAGATTTACTATGCAACTAGGCTCAAGATTTTCTTCCGCTCAGACCCCTTCTTCATAGAGGAAAGTGCTCTCTCCTCTACTATACCATGAGAACTATAATGAATTTCAAACGCCCATGTATTAAAAAGATTGGTAAGCACTGCAAGAACATCTTTAAAATGCTATGGAGAGGGTGGCATTAGGAAAAACAGATTGGAAAAGTTTATTCCACAAGAATGACGTTATCTAAATGGAGATATGACATATGACCTTGAAAAAATATAGGGAAGTTCTTAATGATTCCACCCTTCTTACAAGTGAAGCCAATGTAGAATTATTATTTTTCCTGGTCTGAATCTCAAAATCTTTATATGCTTTTAGAGAATAATACTAACTAAAATCAACCACAAATTAAGAAATAATCAACAAAAATGCAGAAAAATGTTTCAATAAAATCAGCAGAACATAAAAATTGTAAAAATAACATACAAAGTGAAAGAATACTTCAAGTATTCATTAAAAATACTTTTCCAACACAGAACAATAGTCTTGACTCTCGACGCATGTTTCTCTAACCAAGTTAGCATCATCAGGAGTTGACTAAAACTGAATCTTACAGCTAAGTTAAAGCTTTTACAAACATCTGGATGAACCATCAACTTACATAATAAGGGTCAAGTTATCAAAGAAATGTAAGTAATGAGTATCCTTCAAACATAACCGATAAGTTAATTAGTGAGCTAAAATGTAGAGAGGGTCTTTGAAATGCTCGACTTTTGGGAAAGACGACGATTCAAAGTTTGGAAGTTGTACTTTGTGCCTCCTCCACTGCGGACCAATTCAGATTTTCGGATTTTGGCAGAATTTCACTTTTTCCATCTGACCTCACCATATAAGCTAATGGCTTCGTCAAAAAGCTGAACTTATTTGGTCGAGTTTGAATAGGGGTGAGCCACAATAAACTCTTGTTGGTTGCAGTGGACGGTCGAATAAACCCACTTACTTTGGACCAGATCTAACGTAACGTAACCCAGTTGAGTATTGCTGTACTGTTTAAAAAAATGTGCTCTTTTCACAAAAAGTAGAGAAAAAAATGTTTAGGGCAAACGGTTTCACATTTAAAATTGATACCATTTAGCATGTGTCCAATCCTCGAAACAGTCTTTCCACTCTGAAGCTGATATATCAAAAACATTTTTTCTATTGAGATAAACATGTACTTATTTTTTTCTTCATTTATTTCGAGCACTCTGATTTTTGCTTCCTTCGTAAGTGTCCTCAATGCATGATCTAAGCTTTTTTGGTCCCTTGTTACTAGTGCCAGGTATCTAATAATCATATATTTGTGTGAAGCTCTGTATTATTAACTTGTTTATATTTATTTTCTTCATTGCTCTGTCCAATGTTATGTTCAAAAGTTTCATAGAGAGAAAGTATTTTTGTCATACTTTATTTCACATTCATATTTCCTGTATATTCCTCACTCGTCAAGACTTCTGCAATATACTGGTCTATCGCCATGTTAGTCACTCTAATCAATTTCGCCGGTCAATAGCGTAGCCAGGAATTTTATTCGGGGGGGTCGAAAACCAGAGGGTCCGGGGGGTAACCCCCCGGTACTGAATAGAGGGTTTTAAACTAATCTTAACACTTTTCATAGTCGAAAAACTCCATATTTCAAAGAAATCTTTTTTAAATTCATGATTTTTCAATATTCTTATTTTTTTTAAGATGAAGCAAAGTAATTGTGTTTTATCCAAATAAACATAATTATAGTGTTGTAGTTGGTCCAGAGCTTCAAACTCTTTCAAACAGATGAGTAAGGCTAGAGAATCAACAGTGTAGAGCAATAATTGAAATATATTTATAACGTTCAACATTACATGAATGAATTTAACAAAATAATGCTCCAAGTTACAGCACTAATCTCTCACTAATCCACTAGCGGCTGGCATGCGAACTAGATTTACTGTGACAGTCCAGTCGAAATTCGGCCAGCTATATAAACACCGCCATTACACTATCTGAGCGGACGAGCTCAAACGTAACGTTTGATAATTTATGATTTAAACAAAAGGACAAACCAATAATGGTATGATAATTTAATGTTTGCACACAAGAGTAATGATAACTTTTCTTTCTTTCACCTGCTCCATGCTTAATTTATTTTTAATATGACTTAAAATTTCGGGGTGGAGTCCGGATCCCCGACCCCCCTTCGCTACGCCACTGTCGCCGGCATATCCGGCGTCTATTCATGGAGTCAAAGGCTTGCCAGAAGTCAATCGATTGCATTAACAAGTAAATGGCATCTATGGTTGATTTTCATTTTCTAAGGCCTTGCCAGTATTGTTTTCTGTTTATTTTTCAATACTGCTCCTCATCATGCTCATTAATATTTTGTAATCAAAAAGATAATCCCTCCATAGTTATTTACAATAACTGTTCATCGCCCCATTTTCAATTAGTTTGTTGTCATTTCTTCTGGCCCCTCAACTTTTTCTGATTTCAGCCTTTCGACTACTTTAATGATATCTGTGTATGTTGACATGTTTTTTTTTTTCATTTCTTTCACCATATATCTCTATATCCCTGTTCGTAGCTTCTCTGCTTTTGTTTAGATTAGTGAAATATTTTCCATATTTTCTTTGCCGATTTTCAGTGCAACTGTTGTTTTATGTTGTTACATTGTTTTTTCACATATTCAAAGAGTTTTTTGTTATCATTGTCGTTTTATTCTATGGCTTCCATCTGTTCTTTGATCCATTCCGATTTCTTTCTATTGTACAGATTATAGCCGATTCTTATTTTTTCTTTGCATTCAACGTCGAACCATTACGTTCTCTGCTACTTTTATTATACTGGCTTTGATATTATTCCAATCATTCTCTATAACTTTTGTTTCCAATAGTTTTGTTTTGATTGTTTTGCTTTCTTGTTCTTTTTGCTTTTATTTTTGCCTTTAATAATACTTTGTCTGGATCGGCGTTTGCTCCCCTTTGTGATCTGGTTGCTCTTTCTTCAACCTTGAAACAACTATGTTATTTTGTGTTTCTTTTTGTGCAGGAATTTTCTACTAGCGATACATGTATTTATCGTGATCATTCAGTGGTTCATGCATCAATTCTTTTCCTCATAATTCTCTATTATTTTCCTCTTTTTCGACCTTGGTACTGAAGTCTCCAACTACCATCAGTATGCCTTTTATAAGAAAGTTTCCACAGATCTCTTAAAGTGGTTCATAAAAGTTCAGCTTGGATATTTTGTTTTAGCGTAAACATATATTATTGACAGATTGGCTTGTTTGTCCTTAATTTTGATGTAACAGATTCTCCCACTTATTGCATTAGAATCTATGATTCTTTTTTTTAAGTTCTCCACTTATAATGAAAGCTGTTTTAAAACGGTTTTATTTAGCTTGCCCTGTTTGTTTATTTATTTATTTGGGTCAAATTTAGTAACTGAAGTTTGACTCCCTCCCTGTTGACAGATTGATCTGAAATTTGTTCAAATTAGAATGCTGTAGTGCAATAACGTAAGTATGAACTTGTTTAATTTGTATAGAAAATTTTTAGTTTTAATTCAATGACTGTTCTACGAGAAATTGAAATTGAGAATTGTACAAATGGGTTTTCCGTCAATTGATAAATGAACTTAACTATACCTAAAGTACGCCTGAATGAACCCACGAGTTCGGCAACCAAACATACTCAGGGTGCAATTCCCATGTGGTCAAAAAAAAACAATGGCAGTGAAAGAAAAGAAAAATCTTCAACCAAAAGAAAGTGTGCCGCAATTTGAAATGTGCAGTCATTCAATAAGTTGAGAGAAATTCGAAACTTGGAATCTGATGGTGCTGATGATGGTTGACTGCTAAGAACTTTTCGACTGTCAATATTCGTTACTACCAGTTAGCTTCTTAACTTTGTAAAAAAATCCATAATCATGGTGGCATTGCTACATATTGTAAAAATAATTCAGAGTTTGATACTTAAGATTTAAATTAGTTCAATGAAGAACTACAAGGTGAATTCTGAGGCATATAGATGAAAACTCCTAACAACTTCGTAATTTGTGCCTACAGGTCTTGTAATGGTAATGTCGATATATTTTTGAGAGCGTTTGTGGGAAATATTCTAAAAAGAAAGGTGAAATCGTGTTGTTAGGTGATTTTAACATAGATTTCAAGTCGAACTCACAATACTTAGTTCTACTGAAGAACATAATGTAATCATATAACATACACGAAACTATTTCAGAATACACTAGAATCACATTTTCATCCGCAACTTGTATCAATAATATATTGACAGATTTAGATGATCAAATAGATATGTGAGGTAGGTATTCTCGAACCGTGTCTTTCCGATCGCAGAGGTTAATTTTCATCTGTAACACAATCTCACGACTATTTTGAATCCGATTGAGTACCTAGAATCCACATGACTGATACAGGGTTTGATCAATTCAAAGATCTGGAATAATTTTGACTCTATTCGACTCCCAAGATCATGATGATCCGTATATAAAAAAATCTAACAGTAGAAGGCATTTCAAAATTGACTGGTATAAACCCCTAAATCGATGAGGCATGATATGTGATGGAATTGGCCGATACTTGATGAAAATCCATAACGTAATAAAGTAACCCTTTATTATGAGATTTACACAGAATAGTATAAAAAACGGCAACACATGTGCGTGAGAGCTAGATTCGATTAGAGTTATATCTGAAGTATCTGGAAAATACAAATAATTGAAAAAATAATGTAATGAAGAACGGATGAGACCAAAAAACTCTTCTACTATATCTAAAGCATGTTGGAATATCATTAACTTTGGGAGGAGTCTTTCGAAACACACTCACTCTATTAATGAATTCTCGGCAGGTGGGTTCGTTTTTTTCTGTTCAGTTGCCAAAAAGACTAGAATCTCTTCCAGATCTAAATTCAAACCGTGATACTTTTAAATGTTTCATTCCTCCTTCGAATTCATTTTTTTCTATAAATTGTGTGCTCACATAAGGTACTTCCAGCTCTTGTGATGTCCATGAACTGAGCCATCAAGTATTGCAAGCAGCTGCTGAGTTAATCATCCCTCAGTTAACACATTTAATAAATATGATTTTCAAAGTGAAAATTTAGAAAGTAATACTTTTGTTCAAAAAAGGTGATAAATGTTCATTCAATAATTATCGGCCAATCAGTATCACCTTTTTTATTGGAAAAGTTATTGAAATCAATCTTAAAGAAAGTCTATATACATATTTCGAGAATAAATTTTATTTCAGTACTTCACAGTATGGCTTCTGTAAAAACAAATCTATAAATGAAACTGTTTCCAAGGTTATTAAGGAAGTAGTCAAAGGTCTTGATCAAGGCAAGTATACTTCGCTTACATGCAATTTGACAAAAGCCTTTGACTGTGTATCGATGTTATATGGGGTACCTCAAGGTTCTGTCCTTGGTCTATTTTTATTTGTTGTATATATTAATGACTTGTGTCAATATATCGCATTTAACAAGTGCATTATGTTTGCTGATGACACTTCTCGTATTTGTTGTATATATTAATGACTTGTGTCAATATATCGCATTTAACAAGTGCATTATGTTTGCTGATGACACTACTCGTATTTGTTCAACAATATCAATGAGTGAATAGTTTCATCAACTCAGAAATATCAAAAAGAAAAAAATTTAAACTCCTAGGAATCATTATTGATGACTGATTGAATATGGTCCAATCATGTAAATCAAGTAGTATGTAAACTATCCAGTGTTCTCTTCATACTGAGGCAAATGAATCATTTCACAAATCCGCATCAGTCTTTTCAATGTCCTTTCACCTGTATCAAATCATTAGAATTTAAGAGATTCAAGGGTGTGATGAAAAATATCCCGCTTTACCATTGATTTTATTCTGTCAAATGATTATGTTGACATTCCAATCTCCTGGATAGTTCAAGTTATGTGCATTTTCCATATCATATGTCAATGCATTTTGTTAATATATGTTGAATAGAACTGGCCGATACTTGTTGAAAATCCATATTCAAACTCATTAATACAGTTTATTGTATGATTAAAGGGTTTAAAAAAAACGCGACATGTGTTTCGCGTATAACTTTCTCAAGCGTAAAATAATAAGTTACGCCTAGATTACAACTATTTCATAATCCAACATATTACCTACTTATTAACCTACTTTCTAATGAATGAATCTACCTGAATAGGTCCAGTATAAATTCATTAACTATATGAATAAATTAAATTTCTGAAAGTACTGTAATTATACCTAACTTGTCTCACCTGGAAAAAGACAGATTTAATAATTGCGAATAATTCAGTTCAGTTTGATCATTCATAAGATATTGAGAGTTTTTAAATTTGGAAATGAAGGGGCTTGAATTCATGGTTGAACTCATGTATCTCTGTGATTGAATAAGTGGCATACGTGGAGTTTATTTTCCCATTCTGGAAACTATTTATGTGTTCCTTTATGCGGGCTTTGAACGTTATTCTAGTTTGACCTATATAAAACATCAACAGCGAATCTACTCAAGTGTAATAAAGAGCAAACTGAAAAGTTCACTCCGAAAAGTTACTGCGTAATATAAACCACTGAAGGGTCCAATTAGTCAGTAATTTGTCTTGTTCATTGATTTTACCTACAAATTAAAAAAATCATTTTCAAAATCGGAAATTCATTTCAAAATTTTCGCCTCAAATTGTGAATAGCTCTATATGTTTTGTGGCCCGCCATAAATGTAACTGTACATAACGTAAACTCCTCACTTACTTACTAAATCAGGATGATTGTTCATCATCCACTCTTTACAGTTTGTGACTTAAACCATGACGTTTAATCTCAATAGAAAAAACTGAA
>WOGL01002102.1:0-10395 GCA_015342145.1 Leptinotarsa rubiginosa | reverse complement strand
TATTACGCACTCTTTCACTCCCATATAGCATATGGTACAATATTGTGGGGCAGTACCACCAATTCAATAAAAGTTTCAAACTCCAAAAAAAGGCGGTTCGAACTACTATTCCAAAAATACGGTATTATGACATTACTATTAGAAATCCATAAAAATAAACATAATTACTCACTAAATTCAAATTTCCATGACTACCACACTCGACATGCAGATCAAATCAGACATATAAGATATAAATTGAATAAAGCTATGAATAACTCTCCCAATATAATTCTTTATAATCACTTGCCTAGGAAAGTTTAATCTTTGTTCCCAAATTGTTTCAATCAAAAAGTGAAACAGTTCCTCATTAGCTCAAGTTTCTACACCCATTCACATGAGAATGTTCAGATATTTACTGTTTCTAATATCTTTAATCGTATTTAAGTTATGAATGTTTTATTGACTTTGATTGTTCATGCTGTATATTCAGGGTTTCTGAATGACTCCATGATTTTTCTTTTTCTTTCTGGAAATACAAATGCAATTTATTTTCGAATACAATTTTATTATTATGACTTGCTGCAAATGTAAATTACATGAACGTAGTCAAATAAAGTATGCCTATGTCTATGTCTATTTGAACATTCAGTGTTCCAAAAATTTTTCAAAAACGTGGTCGTGTAAGTCATTAAATTCACTTCACATCAATTATTCGTTCTGAAACTGCTTACAAAACAATCAATCATATCAAACTGAAAAATTTCTCCTCTTCGATTCTATTGTGACTCACCTAAAAACCGTACCGAAAGCAGTTCACATTACTGATAATCTCCAGAAAAATAAATCTTCTCATAACGCCTCCAACTCTCTCTCTTACACTGGATACCTAGACAATAATTCTACTGGAGCTACTTTCATACAATTTACATTCGATTCTATCAGCTTCATCTACACTTCATTAAATTTCGAAATAATGTGCACGTACAAACAGTCACCTCAGAACTTCAGGCAAAAGAATATGTATGAGTTTTTATCTGATTCGAGACGAGCTTGCTATAAGATATGAATTCACTACTTTATAAACTTGTTCAGAACTTCAATCAGCAATGGAAAGACAATGAGGCGAGGTTGGAACAGGACCGGCCAAAACACGGAAAAATTAGTTTTCCTCGTTATAGGAAAAAATCAAGTAGAAGTAGTCCAGCTAGATAGGGAAGATGTCTTAAAATGTTTCAGTTAACCTTTTTGATTATTGTCAACGTCAACCTAATCTGAAAATATCTAAACACATAATTTGAATGTATGAATACAGCATTGGCAACGTCATGGAATTCTTGCGTTTTCCATGTCATCTTTTCATGACATTCTCGTTCCTTCTACCCGCTTGTACAGATCATTTGTTGTATTTTTGGTGTGCTCTTCTGATTATAGTTTCAATTATTCATAAATCTTTTATTTCACATTCGCATAAAATATGACCTCTGAACATTTGTTGCATGACCTGTAGCTGTGGTCTTCGTTACTTGGGCTGAAGAGTCCCGGTTCTAAAAAGAAAATGTGTTTTTTTTGTTCAAAATTGGCTTTATTCATCAACACCCAATCATTCCAGCGTCGCTCTAACTATTCAGTACCACATTTGTGTAACGATTTACCTTTTTCCTCAAAATAGGCCTCATCTGCAGCAGTAACCTCTTCATTCGGTCGAAGTTTCTTAACAGTGAATATTTTTTTGAGATCTGTGAACAGCCAGTAGTCGCTGGGAGTCAAATCTGCCGAATATGGTAAATGCAGGAGCAATTTGAAGCCCATTTCATGCAATTTTGTCATCGTTTTCATTGATTTGTGGCATTGAGCATTCTTTTGATGAAGCAGCACTTTCTTTTTCTTTAAGTGAGATCAGCTCAGCTCAGAATCGTTATTTCTGATGGAGCGGAGTCCTTATAACACTTTCCAAGCAATTGCTTCGCCTGAACGGTATTTTTCCCATCAACAAAATGGTTTTTGATCCATTGTTTTGAAAATAACAGAAGTATTGTCACTCCTAGCACCATAACTCACGAATTAATGAGTAGAATATCATGAAATTTCAACAACTCTCTTTTGAAGTTTAGACTAGATTAAATTGTCGGGAAGCTAGCCCATGGCCTGATTCACTGTGACATTTTTATATCTATTGTGATGCTCCTTGGTTGTTAGAGCTCATTGTCTAGCTTGATCTCTTTGATGAGACTCCCTAGCATTGACACTGACCCCTTTATATAGCTGGCAGCTCTGGTTTATCTTCCCCGCATCTAGCGTGTTTCAGCCTCGCTATCGCTTCTCATTCACAGAGCACATGTAGTGCGGTTTCTTTCTCTTCTTGACAGAACCTGCATTGGGTTTCTTCTGTCAGACCCATGTTGCCCATATGTTTCCTGAGTCGGCTATGCCTCGTTAGTAGACCCACCACTACCCTTACAACCTTAAGGTTGTAGTATTTGGAGTCATAATAATCCTCAAGTATATCTTGAGACACCATTACATTCAGAAATACTGACTTTGGTGTGCTTTCTGGGCTGGAGGAATCATTAGTTCGTACTTCTTTGAAAACGATGCTGGTTACATTCAATGGTGACCGCTATAGAGCCCAGATTACTGACTTTTTGTATTTCCAGATTAGACTACGTTCGAGTCAGCCATGGTGGTCATATGCCAGAAGTCACAGTTAAATTATAATGCCAGAAGATTATCTCTGGAATAAAGCAAATTTCATGTCGATTTAAAAATTCATCTTTGTTTTATTCCATTTCAAAGTTGTATACTCAGTGGCAGATTTACCAGCAGGCTGAGTAGGCTTGAACCTAGGGCGGCAGATTTCTGGGGCGGCAAATTTTGGGACATATTTTTTTGCTATATCATGGAAATCAAAAGGATTTTGGCATGACGGTTGTCTGATGTCTTACAGATAGAAGTCTGCAACAAATTTTGCCGATGACTTTCCTCTTCTCGCGAATTGTTTGAGTGAGAGAAGCTTTTCTTGCCTAAAAAGGGTAAAAAATTATCTGAGATCGACCTTGAGCCAAGAAAAATTGAACGCCTTTGCTCTTTTTTGCATAGAGTCAGAATNGAGAAGCTTTTCTTGCCTGAAAAGGGTAAAAAATTATCTGAGATCGACCTTGAGCCAAGAAAAATTGAACGCCTTTGCTCTTTTTTGCATAGAGTCAGAATTAATGAACAAGATTACTTATGACGATATCATCGATGATTTTGCCAACAGAATGTATTGCAACGAACTTTTATAACTTGACTGTTATATTTATTCACGTTTACCAAACTGTGTAAGTATTGTGTAAGTAGAAAACATTACCCCGCTCGTAAATGATTGAGTTTGAACTATAGCAAGTGTGAAAGCTTAGTTGCCACTTCATGGTTCGTTATACATTGGATCGGAGACGTTTTTGGTCTCTGTCGTCCCCTCTGGTTTTCAAGATGTTCATACCTACCTAAATTAGTATTAAGTAGTAATTATTCAGCATACACAAAAAGTAACTCTTATAGCACAAAAGTTACACTTGATTATTTTATACTATATCTCAATTTTCAGTTTTCTCATGTGGATTTTTGACCGCTGGTCTCCATACAGCTACCAAAACAATCGGGAAAAATACAAAGATGACGAGGAAAAGAGAGAATTCAATCTAAAAGAGTGCTTGTGGTTCTGCATGACTTCTCTAACTCCTCAAGGTGGCGGCGAAGCTCCCAAAAACTTATCTGGTCGACTGGTGGCTGCGACTTGGTGGCTGTTTGGATTCATCATAATTGCATCTTACACTGCGAATTTGGCAGCTTTTTTGACAGTTTCTCGACTCGACACCCCGATTGAGTCCCTGGACGATCTATCTAAGCAATATAAAATTCAGTATGCACCTCTGAATGGTTCCTCAACACAAACGTACTTCGAAAGGATGGCGAATATCGAAGCGAAGTTCTATGAGTAAGTGTCACAAATAGCACATAAATGAATGAACAATTATATGAGGGGCGTCACATCGTGGAGTTGTATTCCATTATTGATCTAACAGTTGAACAATTTATGATTTTTAAGGAAGAGAGAGATAATTCCTCTGCAGATCTATCAGTGAAATCTAACATTTTTATTGCTCTAGAAGTAACATTTGCACCAGTATTTTGCAGACTTTTCAATCTGTCTCACAAAAAGGAGTTTTTTCTTTTTGTGGAAGATTGCTCGCTTTTAGCCTATTCCCAAAAAGGGCAAGAAAAATCTTCCAAATAACTATAGACCAGTCGCTTTGCTATCAGTGATATCAAAAATCATGGAGAAAGTCGTGAACCACCATATTCTCAAATATTTGGAAGGCTTCAACATCTTGAGCGATCATCAATATGGCTTTAGGAAACAAAAATCAACAGGCGACATTCTATTGTATGTCACCCATATTTGAAATACCGCAATCGAGAAACATTAAGAATCAAGAGCTGTTGCGCTCGATATTTCTAAGGCCTTTGACCGTGTGTGGCATGAGAGTTTGCTGGCCAAACCTCGATACTATGGCTTGTCGGATCATTTCTGTGTATGGCTCATCAGCTTCCTGAAACAACGTTTCTTGCAAGTGTCCGTCGATGGATATCTCTCGAATACTTTCACCATCATCGTTGATGTTCCCCAGAAATCCATATTGTCTTCAACCCTCTTCTTACTGTATATCAACGACTTATTGGAAAAAAATAAGAATCCAATATATTGCTTTGCTGACTACAGCATACTTGTCTCGTCATTCCATTTGGATTCCAGGACATCGGCTATGGAGGCACATTTTCACCGCCACCAGGAGGTTGCATATCTTAGTGGGGATCTAGAAGTTATTTCGAATTGTGGTGAAAGTAACCAGGTTCAATTCAATGCCATAAAAACCCAGGCATCGGTTATCTTCAAGAAGATAAATATCTCCGAACCGGGTAAAATGATGTCAGGTCAAACAATTCCGCTATCTGTTTCGATATGTTTGTTGGTTGTTAAAATAAACACCAATATGTCTTGGCACAATCATGTCGCTGGAATTGCAAAGGTTGCTTCTCAAGAGCTTAGAACACTGTTCCGAACCAGAAAACTGTAAACACCT
The DNA here is from genome assembly GCA_015342145.1 of Leptinotarsa rubiginosa. Classification (NCBI taxonomy): domain Eukaryota; kingdom Metazoa; phylum Arthropoda; class Insecta; order Coleoptera; family Chrysomelidae; genus Leptinotarsa; species Leptinotarsa rubiginosa. The sequence goes on along the minus strand of WOGL01002102.1, from coordinate 5,293 downwards.
CAACAACTTTTGACGCTTTATAGAGCTCAGATCAGACCTTCTTAGGAGTATTGTTTTCATGTATGGAGCTCTGCCCCCAAACATACTCTGAAGTTGCTAGATTCCATCCAGAAAAGAGCCATCCGCCTGATTGGAGACGCGAACATCACGTGCAACCTTGATAACCTGGAACATCGAAGAAAGGTTGGAGATTTGTTATTTTTCTACAGATACTTTCACAGGAAGTGTTCTTGGCACATTTGATTCCACCAAGAGCGGTATATATCAGAAATACGCGACGGACTGTGTCTACTCATTGTTTTGAGGTTTAACTCAGTACACCTCGAACTTCACTGTTTGAGAACTCTTTCATCTGGAGAACTGCGTTCATGTGGAATGAACTCCCTGAGAACGTTTTTCCAAATGGATACAATCTCCAGCGATTCAAGTCCAATGTGAATCGCTACTTTCGCACAGGCACCGCTTTGAGAGCGTCTTAAGGATTTTCTTGTAGTGTTTGTCGTTAAAAATGTAGACCGACTGTTGTTCGTCTTTTGACGTTTTGACGTTTAATGGCGTGCTTCTGATCTCATAAAAAGAAAATGTTTCTATCGAAGTTCATGGAAAACACCGATTGCTTTGAAAGTATCACTCATAGTGGGTAATTAATAATCATTTTCTGCCAGTTCCTGGATTATATGTTCAAAAATATATTTAAAATATATTTTTTCCGTTAACCATCTGTCAAACGACAACCCTCAGAAGTTGAAACTTGTCCGAGTTAAGGACTAACGAATTCTTACCTTTTAACGTGTGATTCCTAACACGATCTCAAAAAGAGTTTTAGATTTTCTCTCACGAAAGCCGAATTGGGCTGAGAGCAGTGGTTAAGTTCTTCCAAAATTACTTTAAAGTTTATTTTTGGATACAACTTTAACAAGATCTTCTTGTTTGTGCTAGAGTCATGTTTATTTAACCCATCAACTTCTTCATATATCTTAACCTATTAATTTTCTGGTTAGATATTTGAAATTCAAAGATTCCACCAGATATGTTTTCTATAATAACACCTTGTGTGGGCACTGCCATATAGTTGAATGGTTTGAAGAATATAGTTTGGTTACGACAAAATCGGATATCATGAGTGGAGTAGTGCCTTTTAGGTCTGATTGATAATATTATTAACCTATGCTTAAATTCCCACATTTTCCCAAATTTGGCCATGAATACACACAAATTTAATGCTCATTACGAAAAAATTCAACTTCTCCCACTGCTCTGTTGTAGATTGAGTACATGGCAAAGTAAATAATGTAATAACTATATTTATTTATTATGTCATAAAATTTCAATAAATGTCATGTAGGTATGGTTTACAGTTTCCTGTCAATAATAACTCCATGAAAGTCCAGTAATGCTTGGGTGTGACGGATACGATTAAAAATAGTCCATTGTTTCATATCCTTTTTCGAAAATGTCCTGCGTAATTTTCAATTGATAGTGAAAGAATAATATAGGAAAGTAGGGTTTCACAGTTGGCGTCAATGTTTTGGTTGGTTTCCGGGTTTTACCGTAGTCTTCTTTGGTTATAATCTCCAAACGTTTCAACTGCAACTGCGGTAGTCATCTTCGGTGGAAACCAACCAAAACACGAAAAAGTAATAAATATAAATTGGATTCGTAGTGTAATTTTAATTTTTTCTACCTTGAAGAGAAACATAATGAATTTGATTTTTCGTAATTCATAAAACGAAGATAAGAGAGACTGGAAATCAAACAAATGTACTCCTGTTAATAATGGAGCTATTCACACAGACAAATTCAGGTATGCTACTAGAATCACCTATAAAATATTGGATTATTGAAAACATCTCACAGAACAAAGATACTCTCAACTTAGATGAAGATCCACTAATTCATGTTTTGGGGGTATATATGGCGCAGATCATTATTGAAATCTCATCTTCCTCACGAAGGTGATGAAACTGAAATATGAGATTTATTAATCACTGGTAATGATGACTCAAAATCTATATTAATGACAGGTATTCCAAACTATGTTTTTTAGGGGAATATTTTCTTTGATAGTCCGGTAGTAAAATGTCTCCACCTCGAAACGACAAAAATTATTAAATTACCATTATAAATTATGAGTATATAATTATAATTATAATTAGGAACATTATTTCTTATTGTTGCAGATTCCACTGCCATGAAAGTCACAGTTCTCACTTCGGTGACCAGGCAAGTGATATTGTCAAGATTCAGACAGGTAGGAAACTATTATTTTGGTAGATTGATAATCCATAGGTTTCTAGCATAAATCCTAAAAACCGTATTTCAAAATTGAATTCTCTGAGTTTGAATTATGTTTTAATGTTTAGATAAATAATCTCAGTCTCTATACACAGTTCATTCGACCAAAATGCGTGCACTGTTTAATATTCTGAAATGAAATTATTTGATCTAAAGTCTCTCAGGTAGTGGTTTCATTGAGTATGGGGTTCCTTGAGGCTCAGTGCTTGGACTTGTTCTCTTATTTACATAGCTCATATGATGTCCCTAGATGCGATTCCTGGATGTTCTGCCGGTTTGAGCAATATATACCTTAGGACAAGTTGCACAATTTAATTTATATTCTCTTGATTGTGGAGTTTGTTCTGAGGTATATATTGGTCAAACCGGCAGAACATTCAGAAATCGATTCGATTCATACCTTAGGACAAGCTCTACAATTGAATTCGTATGCTCCTGATTGTGGAACTTGTCCTATAGTTAGGTTTGGTCCAAAGTGAGTGGGTCTATTCGACCCTTCACCGCAACACGCAAGGGTTTATTGTGGCTCACACCTATTCATACTCGACCAAATAAACCCAGCTTCTTAACAAAGCCGATAATTTTGTATGGTGAGTGAGTGGTCTTTCAGGTCAGATGGTAAGAGTACGGCTATGCCGAACGATAAAAACCTGATTCTGTCCCCAGCGGGGCAGGCACAAAGTATGTGCTCCGCTGTTTCATCATTTTCCAAACAGAGGCGACACACACTGTCCTCCGACAGTCAGAGTCTCTGCATATCATGATTCAAATGACAGTGACCTTTAAGAAGGCCTGTAAGACATCGTAGTTCATCGTAGCTAAGTAAAAAAAAACAAGTTCAACATATTCAAATTATCTTTCGAAAGAAAATAATATCTTTAAAGGAAATTTCGAAATTTTGCACATAGAAAATGAAGGTTTGAGGCCTAACCATTTGAAAACATTGGACATTATTAAACTTGAAATTCAAACATTTTACTGAATAGCCAAGTAGATTTGAATAGATCACCACAATTGAACTTGTTTCCTCGAAAACCGAAGGTATCCTAGTCTTTGTAGGCATATTATTATTGATGTATATAAAAGGTATAAAAAGTTGAGTAGATGTAGAAATAATATATCTGTCGCACCCCTACGAAAGACAACCCTCAGAAGTCGAAACTTGTGCGTGTTAAGGATTAACGAGGTCTCACCTTTTAACGTGTGATTCCTAACACGGTAATTATGATAGATAGGTACCTGAGCAGGTTGTTCGCATTAATGAGTACGTAAGTTAAAATGAAGAATTTGTTGTCAGTGTGTTATTCACTACGACAAACCTACTGTGGTATTTTTGGAAATAAAGTTTGTAAGGATCAAATCGTTTGCGGTGTAGTTTGTGAGATTACTATGGATCTTCATCAGGTAAAGGCCGAGTCAATCAGACAATTATGCCTTTGTCAAAAAGATTCTCATGTATTCGGACAATGAAGAATATTTTAAATTTGAATATGTTTTATCAAAATATCGAAAATTACAGCAGTTCATACATTAAACTTTGACCTTTGATTAACCTTAAAAAAAATCAATTTCGTTATTCTGTCCTGAAAATCTTAGAAGTGATTGTCTTTAACGTTGAAAGTTTTCATCATTGATTCTCTTCCTCGTGAACTGTTGGACATGATGAATAGCACTAACAAAGAGTTTTCTCGGATGATTGTCAGTTCACCGTGGTTAAGTAATTTTTTTAACCGTTTCTTTCGTCATACGCCTCTGCCACCATCGGTCGAACCCGAGATGGTTATCTAGGTCCGGCCACGCGCCCGCAAGATTTATTGAGCCAATTTGGCAACAACCCGGCCATGGAATTCATGTCGGGACGAAGTGGACCAGAAACCGGCGCCCAACGAGAGACGCAGACATGTTCTCTGCGCATTTTATTGCGAATTTACTGTCTCCTACGAAGAAAAACACTTAAAAAAGTTAATTGACTCCGACGATCGCGTTTTATACTTTCTATAAAGGAGGCTAGGGTGGCACTCTTCTCAGTTCGAAAATGGATTAGTAACCGCGAAGGGGTCCGATGTGATACTTTCTTAATTTGGAATTAAGGTACAGGTATGAGTGGCAATATTTTATCGTTGTCTTCTGGTGGTTATATGGTCAATGATAGTTCAATAGGTATAACTAAATTTACATTGGATATAAGAGAAAAATATAGCGAGTGTATCGAACGTTTTTTTAAGGACAAAGCACAAGCATTATAGAAAAATCCTCAAAGCGCTTTAAGAGTACTGCCTTTGTGAAAGTAGCAATTCACGAGCGTATTTGCTCGATCTAATAATAATAATAATAATAATAATATAGATATACGAGGTCTGTTCAAAAAATAAGGTGACTACACTTTTTTCAAAAAATATTCAATTATTCATCAATTTCTATTTTATCTCCTCCAAAGTAATGAGTTTCCATAACAATTTCCTTCATTTCCTCAACATTTTCATTGGTTGTTGATATTCTGGGGCGCATTCAGGGCGAGCGTCGTCATTTACATCTTCTCGGCCTACTCTGAAAAGCTTGAACCACTTATAAAACATTTTTCTGACTCAGATTACAATCACGATATGCCACTGTCAACATATCAAATGTTTTTGAGCAGTCAATTCCATTTTTTTACACAAACTTTGATGCAAATTCTTTGATCCAACAAACTGAACATGCTAAATAGCTGAAACTGTGAACATATGTGTACCAACATAAAAAAAAAATAAAAAATCGCTACTCGAATATACGTTAGCCCGCGAAATTTGAACATTAACCTGTTCAGTGAAAATCTCACAATAAAGTGTTGAATACAGTATGATGAAATATCTATAGTTTTCAAGAAAATCACACAACATGCTCTCAACGTAATATATAATGATTATTGGAGTCCTTGGTGGAATGATGCTCTCTCTACTCTCGAATCTTAAAATCATACCGGCTTGCCGCACTAAGGCAGAAATCTTAGCCGGACAGA
>WOGL01002101.1:0-10367 GCA_015342145.1 Leptinotarsa rubiginosa | reverse complement strand
CGCGTCGAGTGCAAAAATATCAGTTTGGTGTTAGGGCAATTGATCTTTAAAAAAGTTATTCAACTTTCACACCAAAGGTTCCAACCTCATCGTTACCCGACATAGTTGTTTTTTCAGTTAGATGGAAAGCGTTGTGATTGTTTGTTTTTCACGGAGGATTCTTAGCAAGTATTATTACAGATTTTTTAGTCAAATGACATAAACATTGCCTTTGGGAGTGCACAACAATTACTTTGTCCAATATTTATTAGGCGAAGTCCATTTGAAATTTCGAGTGAATCAGAATATTGAAACAATTGTAAAATACACTTTTCAAAATCTGGCTTTAAGTGATATCATCATACATCAAGAATATATCAAGAGGTTCTTACTCCTTACTTCTTACTATATAATTGACAAACATTTTCATTATTTTTTCTTGAATATGTGATCATAAGTGTATCTTGTATGTCCTTAGAGTCAACCTTGGACCAAATACTTGTTGTATTGGTGTTGTTATCCAAGTGAGCTTGTCATCAACAGGCATTATTCTTAACATAGGCAATCACTTTCGAAAAAATAAAAATTCATCTAGGAAGCTTATATTTGAACTAAAATTGACTGAAATTCGAAATTATTTACTAGCCCAATTAGCAGAAGTTTGGAGAATCCAACTATTTCCCTAGTTGAAATCAAGATGGAGTTGATGACGATTGATGATATCACAAAGTCCTCACAAAGGCAGATTATTTTAGTTATGTAATAACTTGAATGGATGATAAAGTGTGATACCAAGTCAGTATTCAAAACATTCTTAGTTCCTCTTGAGCCACTTGTCTCACCAGTATAGCCTTCCTTTTCAATAAAACCGAAGCAGTTCATCACAACGAAGGTGTGTCAGTTCCATTCCGTTAACAAAGATACACAAGGTTCAACTAGTCTGCGTTTTTCCAGAATTCTTCATGGTCCAAATATTCGATGGTGAAGAAGACTTTGACGATAAATATAACCAAATAAAACATTATCATTAGTTGCCAACAATGTTTGCTGCGTTGCTGTGTGTAATCTAAATATCACTGGATATTTCCAGAATTGACAGTTTTGTGTGATGATATCATGTAGATAACTCAGCAATAAAGAAACAGTGAGTAACTAGTATGACATGAAAAGTTATGTCACTAGTAAAACAATATAGTATGGTTCTTGATACCGTTGTTTTCGGTATGTCAGACTAGTATTATAATGTTGATCACCTATTAAGGGAAATGTATGTTCCATTAATGACAAGTCTGGAAACAAAGCGGTTCGTCAGTGCCAGATAGGGAGATAGAAGTTTGGAGTTATTTCGATTCAAATTCTCGACGATGTTTACTTTCCATTAGGTATTAAAAGTGTCGATATCGTGTACAAACTGACTAGGATTCACTACGCATTAATTTAGATTACTTTGTGCTGAATACACACGGATCCTTCATCAGTTTCGCAAATGAATTGCTGTTTTCATCAAATGCGCTTCATGTTACCAGTCGTTGTCGAATTGAGGCACGTGGGTGGCATCTTATAAACCTTAGTAGAAAAAAGTGACAAATTTGATTTGCTGAATCTGTTCAGTATTTCAATTCAATTGAATTTAGGAATTCTCAAAGAGTCTCAAACATTTCAAAGTTAATCTATGGAGGTTCTGGAACCATAAAAATATTTCATATTTTCTTTAGCATTATGGAAATTCCAACGGTTGGCTACCTGTGCTAATCAAGAAGAAGATTAAATCATTAAATGAATTACTGAAAGATTTATCACCAACTCGTTAATAAAATTCCCAATCATCAATCGGTCGGTAGCCAGGCGGTTCGACGTGGGTGCCTTGTTCACTCACTCGAATTGACTGCCGTGTTGGTCGGTGGTTCAAGCCCTAGTCTGAACGATCGATTTTCACTTGCTATCGTCCTGTGTTAGGAATCACACGTTGAAAGGTAAGAACTCGTTAATCCTTAGCTCGCGACACGTTTCAACTTCTGAGGGTTGTCGTTCGTAGGGGTGCGACAGCTGGTTAACGGAAAAACAGATTTTAAAACAGACTGATAACTGTTTACTAAGCAATTCCATTTTAAGTTTGATTCCAACCATTTTTGTTATCAATTTGACGAATTTTTGGTAATGGATGGAGCCAAGATTGATGAAGTCCTTCAATATCACAGAACCCATACTTCCTGCCTAAAGGCTGACTGTAACCCTATGGTGAACCACAGAACTATAATCTAAGTTATAGTTCTGTGGGTGGAATATATATCGATGGCTGAGCAGCTCCAGCAGCTAATCATAAGGCATACAGAAGAAAGAGAAGAAGAATATTGTTGTTGGCATGAAATGAAATAACTACAAAAATCAAATTCCAATATTAGAGAGAGAGAGAACAAGAATAATAATTGAATGTCAGAAAATTGTTAAAAATTTAATTATCTGCCACAGTTGAGCTAAAAATTATGGTGTGAGAAAGGCCTAAGAAAGTGATAAAATATTGAAACTGAAATATAAACATTTTATTGATATTTTTTTAGTTTTCTTTGGGATTCCTCAGTATTTACATTCTTAACTCCTAACATAAATCCCTAATAATTTACAACTATTACCGGAATTTTCAATATCTACATTAAAATACAGTTATAATTTCAGTTGGTTTTCTCGCCCAGAATGAAGCACCATTTTCAGCCACTGTTGCGCTGTAATAAAAACAAAAATCAGAATTTTTCCAAAGTTTTGTTTTTGTTAACTTACTAAATGGTATATTTTCCTGCGGCTTTGGGAGCTTTCCAAGATAACTTGAAATTGTTTTTGACCTCTGCGTTCTTATGAGTTGCTGCACTCTATTGAAAAAAGTATTCACTGTAAAGCTCACAAACAACTACATGTATGTGGGGAACAACTAATAATAATTTACCTGACTTGTTCCGTGGCAGTCAATAGCTTTGGCAAATTTATCGCTACCAGTAATTTGGAATTGACCCACAGCTTTATCGCCATTTCTAACTTGGAGCAGGAACCCTTTAAACTCTTTGCCTCCGATAACGATTTCTACAGTCTCACCAGCTTTGACTTCTTTTTTGCTAAGTGATATCTTATAAGGAAAAGCGGAAGATTTTGGTTCAAAAGGATGCTTGGGTGTCATATCATCGCAGGTTTCTACAGGCGCACCACCTGAGTAAGCCTGACTGTAGGCAAACGTGCAGAAAAAAACTGCAATCGATATTTTGAACATCCTGAAATCAGTAAAGTAATACTTGTGATACTGCAAGTATCAATATTCTGTATCATAATTTTCAAAAACGGAAAATGTGTTACAACATTGTTTTTCCTGATGCTACAACATTTACTTATTTGGATATGTTGAAAAAAATTAATTTTTTAATGACAAAACAATATTCCAAAGGAAATGTATCATTACTTGCACTTTTAGAACATTTTGAAAATTAAATCCATAACTATAAAATAGTCTCATTCGCAAATTATACTATAATTTCAAAATAGTAGGCACTAAGTTCTCAGAAATGAATGACTGCCTTAATCTGTCTCTTACAGTGGCGTACGGAAATTATACTAAATATATGAGGAAAAATTCACAATCTGACAACAATGTTTTCGTTTTAATGCAATAATATTTCTGAGAATTTAGTGCCTACTATTATGGAATTTTAGTATAGTGTAATATCTCTATGTAGTGGAGATTGGTGTGTGATGAATACACTGCAAGATAAATATCGAACAATTATTCATTCTCAAGAAACTATAATGGTTTATACATGGAATGTAAGCAAGAAATATTCGTATATAAATACCTACATAATATATAACTTAGAGAGCTATTTCAGAATTGGTCTAATTGATAACAAAAACAAATAAATATTGTTAATCGATACAACAAATAAGTCTCCAGAGTGTTGGGAAGTTGTTCATTATAGGCAATTTTTTCTTTATAGAATATAGATTTTCTAGAAAATGCAGATTTGAGATTTTTTAAAACAGATTATAGAGCTGTCTTGCTTGCTGATGTTCTATGAATTTCATAATGGAATGTTTTTCATTTTTCATAATGGACTGCAGAAAGGTGCATACATACCTACTTTTAAGTTATAAATAGAATCGACATTGAGTAAACACTTTGGTTTATATAGATTTTCAGTAGGTTTTAAGAAAGATATATGAAAAAGCATTTTAAGATTTTCATATACCTACTTCAAAGAAATATAGTTTCTTGTTTTATATAGTATACCAATAATTGATGCTAGCTTTTTTCGAATTACATCGATCTGGATATTCCATGAAAGAGTTTTATCTACATATAAACTGAATATTAGTGTAGCTTTCAATTTTGTTGTATCTATTCTATCATCAATTTGGAAGTTGTTGTCTCAGATGGTGTTTTATCAATGAACAGTACCAAAATATTTAAAGTCTAGATCTCGTTCCCCCAATGTGTAAAAAGATTTGTCACAATATATTATTTTGTCTTCTATTTTTGAAATATTTTTGTTTTTTCTCATTTTAATATTTAATTCGGTTTCTATTATTCACGATTTTTGATTCAATATTTTATTGAAATTACGTTAATTTACATTAATTGTTAGTTATTATCAATGTTATTTCTTGGTATTCAGTACTTTGTGATTTTACTCTCGTAAAACTGATGGCTAAATAAAATTGGTTGAATAATATTTTTATAAATTTCTGAAACATCCCCTGAAATGACGTACCTATTTGAAAAAATGAAACTCATTGAAAGTGTAGATTTTTAAAGTAATTTTTTCAAAAAGAATTAATTTTTCAAGGGAGAAAGGAAAGTAGTCGATATTCTTTTTAACTTTGCTGCAGCACACATCACTTACCTGAATAAAATACCTACAATTCCTTTATCGCGTTCTCTCACAGACAACAAGGTTGCAACTGACTGAAATTGTATGTTCACGCTAATTTACTTTCATTCAGATCTAGAAGGGGTATTTAGACAAAATTTCGGCTGGAACGAGTTTCAGTTATTAAGGCAGGTCAGGGCTCACGCGCCAGCAAAGTCTCAAAAATAAATTCAACCTAGGAGTAGGACTGGTTAACTGAACCATGTGAATGATTTTTCTGCAATAATTTATCCAGTAGGCTCGATTATCAATCATCAGATGAGAATATAGGATAATGGAAATGGTTTAATAAACCGAATCCGGTCGCAACAAATAAACATCCTAGTAGAAATTAGAAAAAAGTTATTTTCTTTGTCCCATATTCAATGTTAATTTCTACAAAATAAATAGGTCATCAATCGAACAAATCAGAGAGTTTCGACGTGACAATAGAAACTTAACAAAGGATATACCTAGAGTTGGAAAAATGTGGCAAGACAAAAACACTACAAGTTCACGTCAAGCATTTTCACAAGGCTACCGGATTAAAGTCGTCTTCTGGAAAAGAAATGCGACTGATTATTACTCACATTGGAAGTGTTTGGTTTTGTTGAGGGCGGTTTATTGATGTTTGAGTCAACGCATTCTGGCTATCAAGAATACATGAACGGCGATATGTTTGGAGAATATTTTGAGCAAATGTCGTTAGACCTCATTCCACCCAACTCTGTGATTTTGATGGACGATGCAATTTATCATTTCAGAAATGTTGAAAGAATACCAACTAACACATAGAGAAACGCAGATATTATTGAGTTACTTCGACAAAAACATTCCACTTGATTAAAGTATGGTTGAAAAAGAACTATTGTCCATATTATATTCAAATAAAGCTCGTTTCACGAAATATGTTGTTGACAAGGTAACATAGACACGAAATATTATTATTCTACGTCTGCCGTCTTATCATTGCAAACTTGATCCCATTGAACTCGTTTGGGCTCAAGTAAAGAGTTTTGTTGTGAGAAGAAAAACGACATTCAAAATAAAAGATGACTAAATACTCTTTAAGAAATTCTTAAAAAATGGCGATACGAAGATTCTTCGTATTTATCTGATGATGACACACCATAATTTTTGCTTATACCTTATATCTTCTTGAATAAGTATACACATTTATTAGATATTTATTTTTATGTAAATATTTCAATGGTGTAAATTTCAAATATTGATTTATATAAATATAGTTATTAGTTTTGACAAAGTATTTTTGATTAAATACCCAAAAGCATGCCACTGCAGGTAGAAAACGATCCGAACGCTCATTAAATATTTTGTTTGCGATACAAGTATATAGGGTGGACCCGGTAAAGTTTTGTAAATCCGTCTATTTAGCTAAAGCAAATCGTAAGACAATCACGATTTTTTAAGTAGGTGTTTTAGGAATCATACGTTAAAAGGTAAGACCTCGTTAATTCTTAGCTCGCACAAGTTTCGACTTTTGAGGGTTGTCGTTCGTAGGGATTCGTATGTTATAACTTTAGCGATGAATGAAAAATCTACAGAAATGTATTCGTTTTTTTATTTTTATTATGTATCTGATATGTCAGATGTTTTTGAATTAGTTATATTTTCAACACAAAAAAACTTCGTTAAGGTGAGTAATTCAATCAAGAATTGTTGTAAATGAAAATGATAAGAGTTATGAATTTTGGGGGAGGTATTTTTATGAAAATTCATTGTTACATATACCTGAAGACTAAATGTGGACAAGAAAACAATTGGTTTTTTAGAAAAAGTCATTTCATGTTACCCAACAAATCCTTCTCTTGAAGAGAAAAATTACACTAAATGTGTGACGTTGCATTGGTAAATAACTTGCGATAAATCATAGGGTTCATTTTTTAGCCTGTTATTTATGATAAATGTTTCAGTAATTTCACCTCTGCAGTAGCATATCCATCCTTTCCATTATTCAGTTCTGAAAATTTGAATAAAGTTGTGCTATTTCTAACAAAAGATATCGTATAATCGTTGTTTTTATCTCTCAAATCTTAAATTGTGATTTGATGACTTGATATACTGTTTTGTCTGATAATATTACTCATCTCAATTCTAAATACTATCACTATATTTTTACCTAACAAGTTGAAATGACTAAAAGAAAATTTCAACGACACAAAGACGCAGCTTTGGAAGAATCTGTTTCTGCTTTTTCATATTTGATTCCCCAAATAAAATTTGGAATAGCTCAGATCGAAAGAATTTTGTTTTCTGGTTAGATATGAGATTAAATTCATTTATTTATTCAAAACAGCGAAGATGGAACAAATATGTCAAAATATATTCATCAATACATTTTTTGAATCGAACTCAGCAACTTATCCATAACGTTAATTCTCTCTAAAATCATAGTAGATAATTGAATGGTTTCTTACCTGGAATAGTAACGTCAAGAAGATATGCTCTTGCAGGACTTTGGCAAGAATCTGCATCGAAATCGAGCAAAACTGTTCCCAGTACAGTGAAGAATACACCCCATGGATGGGAGTTATTATACAAGGGAAGCTCAATAGTTTCGTAGCTAGAAATAGACTTCGAATTGTTGATTTCATCATAAGCAACATCTACATCTTTCACTTTGTGGTCTGCGATAGCTGCCGCACTTATCCTATGGGAAGCTATTTGGGAGTAATTCAGATTAGGAGGCACTGGATCACCCATCATGTATCCCAATTTTTCACCATTTGGAACTAATATTAACCCTAGAAAATAATGGAATCAGGTTTTGATGACTCATACCCAATTGAAATATTGCGATTATCTATTTCTATGATAAAATATCATAGTAGAAGAAACTACATTACGATTCAGAGTGATTTTCATCAACGAAAGATATGATGTAGTTTCAGTCACTATTCACATAGTTATATTTATTTGAGAAAAACATTGAACAATGAATTTAGACGATAAGGTATAAAAAATGTTCTTTCATCTTTGCTTTACTGAATGAAATTATTTATTTAATTCAACTAGAACGAACCCGATATACTTCAGTTGAAACGTTTTGTTTCTTTTCAATGTTTCAGAAATACATTTTAGGTAGAAGCAGATATCAATGTGAATTAGAATTGGTGGAAAATAAGGAAATTGATTTATTCAATTGTAATCCTTCAAAAAATTGAATAATTAAAAGAGAATGAAAGATATCGAATCGATGGAAGATTGAATCGTATCGAATAAGTTCCTATCATGGCACTACTGTATTGAACAGTATTTAGATATACCAGGTAATTCAAAAAATAACGTTTAAAAATGAAAAATAGTCTTCAAATATTTCGGAAGTGCCTCAGGAAAGATACACTTGATGTCTTTCAATAACCTCTACGATTAAATAGTAAATTTAGAAAAAAAACAAGGTAGTCCTCTAGGGGGAATTGGAGGGTCTAGCTTCCTTTTCAACTCTTCAAGGGTTGATTATTGACAAACCTCGGCATCACATATTAAAACCGAAGGTACCTTACTGGTTGTTTATTTGGTTGAGAAAAAATAACCTAGAAATGGTGAAAGCGGTAACTAAAAATGAAATTTATATTTGAAGTTATTTCCATTTCTGCGAATTTTCACAATTAGTGGTGGGTGCATGCTCAGCTTAGAAAATAACCGCGTGAATCTAAATGTTACTGTTATCAAATCAGGCTGAAAATCTTAAAGAAAAGAAATATACAGAAACTATAGAACGGCAACTCAATTTTTCAAAATGTTTTTTATCTTTCCTGAAAAATCGTAAATTTTAGAGCTACGCGGTTTGTCTTTGGTATCGACATGTTTTCTTTTACAGTTTACACCAAAAAACTCAATACCAAATTTCAGATTTCTAATGTTGGAAATGGTAGAAGTAGACTACCAGCATGAGAATATCTAGCTCACTTTTAGTTCCCTCTGAGATACAAATTCGAAAACTAACAAAAGAGTTTGCTTTTACATCAAAGTCAGTGATTTAAACGTTAAAAATATGTTGTTTTATACCTAACGAAAATGCAAAATACCAAGAATGTGAAGAACGACGAAAGTCTCCCAAGAAGATCGCCCTCAGGAGTGAAATTTCCTTGCCTTGGTGTTGTTAGGTACATATGTCTCACATTTGAGTTTTATAGGGCTGGGTATTGGCAAATGAGTATTTGTTTATCACAGAGAAAATTAATAATAGGTGATAACTTCTAATTTATAATCAATGTTCCAAATGGACTATGAGAACCTATGCATTAGACATCGCTGAAAAAGCCTACACGCCTATATTTATAGATTCTAGAACACAATACAAAATAAAATCACCTCTTTAATTTTTCTTTATATGAAGACAAACACAGAATGTACTTCTCGTATCAATCTCTCAAACCTGGTACAAATCTTTAATCGATAAACATTATGCTCACCGATACTGATTACGATGTTAGAAAATCAAAACGTCATTTTTCGTGATCGCATCACTTATGTTGGAATATTGATAAACATCTGTGTTTTATTATCCGATACAAAAAGTCGGCGACTCTTAAGAAAAAGAATACTTCTGACATTGTAATAACTACTCCGAAATTGATTGAATAACAACAACTTAATTTGTAATGAATAATTGGTATGTTCCAATCTACCAGCTGGAATGAATAAAATAGTATACTAGTTCGCCTTGCGAACCATATAATATTAAAGGCGGTAAAATTAAATGTTACGACGTAGATTCCTTTTATTTTTGGTGTTGGCTTTCTATCTCTCCATCATTATACAAAAATTTTGGGAATCTTGTAAAGAAAGGAAGGAAGCAATCAATTCCAAAAAAGTAACTTCACACGAAGATGGTAGATCATACAAAGAAGTAACTTTCATACACAAATTGGTAGAAAAAGCTACAGCTACTCTCATATAAACACTTTTCTCTCTATTCAGTTTGTATTCAGAACATTCGTTATGGAATTGAATCAGATATTATTCACAGGATTGCTACACAATAGTAAATGAGTAAATGAGTATAGTATGGAGTTACTTTTTTGAAGTTGATTACTTCCTTCCTTTATTTGGAAGATTCACACATTTTTTTGTTCAAAAACGAAGAAGTAGAAAGCCAAAACCTTTCTTTCCCCTTTAAATTTGAAGTAGATTTCTTCATGTGAATGAATTAAAAAAAAAACAATTCTGTTATGTATTTATTTATTTATTCATTTATTCATTCAAAATTTGGGATACAAACAGGTAAATATCCATAGAAGCATCCACCAATAGTAGTGGTTACAGAGATACTCGGTGTCAGCAGATACAAGAAAAAAATTTAATAAATTAATAAATTTCGTACGTACCAACCAATTATTCATTATTTTTGCTATGTATTGAATATTCTTTTCATAGTTATTTCAAAGGAATTCAACGTAATAGAGAAAACATCTACGCTACTACAGTATTTGTTGAAAGAATCACACATTCTAGTTATTGGGGAGTTTTTGCCCAAAT
>WOGL01002100.1:0-10385 GCA_015342145.1 Leptinotarsa rubiginosa | reverse complement strand
TATAGTTGACATACTTATTGTCAGAGCAGGAATGCAAGCACTGATTGAACACCCAAATTTGTCGAGCGTAAAAAAATTGTCCAGTAGTCAGTACAGGAAACGGTAAATTCTGCTCATAATCAAAGCAAATAACATCCACTGTTTCATCCGTCTTTGCTAACTCAGTTTTAGCTTTTAGGTCATCGTAGAACGCTTGTGCTTTCCGTAAATGTAGTTCCTTATGTTGAATCAAGGACTGCTTCTCTTCTGGGTTGTCGGTATAATCTATTTGTATTTTGAAAGAGTCACATGTGGAACACGTATCACTACGTCGATATCCGAAAGAAACATTGAAGTTTTCTGTGAAATATCTATAGTAGAAGTCGTATGACACTTTAGGTTTTATTTTCTGATTGTCTTTGAGGAGTCTGTAGCTTTCTAGTTTATACTTCTGGAGGTAAAGTTAATGCATTTTTCTTACATTCAGTTCGGCGGGAAGATGAGTTTTCTTCTTATTATCACCTCTTGAATAATGTGAATCTCTTGTCGGGAATCTTCTAATATGTTCTGCGACAGTTGCAACAGTTGCTTCTGATATTTTATTTGGTCGTCTATTTTCAAAAAACATCCAGAAGCACAAACTTGACCTATTCTCATGATGTGTGATCTACCTATGGCGTGTAAATTACAGAAAGCGGTACGACAAACGTCTTCTCTTTTTGTTCCAACTTTGATGTAATAGTAGTATTAATATTGTTTTCTAAGACCATCCGATTCTTGACGCCTTCATTTTACCTGTTTTGCAACATCTTTTGCAACATCTTTTTGCTGTAACCACTCTTCCTGCACTATCAACGTATTCTTTTCCCGTATTCTTATTCAGTTTTCTTTGGTGACTCTTCTGATTTGATAGAGTTTTTTGCATTTTTTACATCTTTGTTCTAGCGACGTTTCTTCTGTCGAATTATTGCCTGAAATATTATAATAAAATAAGTAGATATTGCTTAAAATACAACTATAAAAGCATACATTGTTCATCTCTACTTGGTATAATATCATCAGCAGCAATATGTAATATTGGTCTATATTTTGATTTTCCACTATTTTCTGGCTTTTCTACATAATCAGGATCTTGATCACTATCATCTAAACAATTAAAAGGATCTTCCTCACTTTCTTATATTTCTGAGTATTTTGAAATGAAATAATTGATACACACGAACGCACCACTGCTCCAATCACTTGCAAATATTTAAGGTTAAGTTAAGGTTTTGTTTGGAGCAAAAACCAGCTTTGTGAAGTACATGACACATTCTTACCACCAGCATACCCAAATGTGGCTTCAAATAACCATTTCGATTGGGGCAAAAGGCGACTTTGTGATTAAAAAATATATTTACAATTTCTTTTTGAAGCCGGTTATTGCACCAAACGATGCAGTACCATTTTATTGCCCAAAATATTTCATAATCTGGTTTTTGAACAATTTTGCCTTCAGCAGAATTTTGCACCGAGCCCTTCAATTCCGCTTTCTGCTTCGATAAGTTTGTTGGGGGTTAAAATGTACACCAATATATCTTGGCACAATCATTTCGAAAAGAGAGCTTGTCGCTTGTATTAGATATTCACGATCAAAATTCAGATAACATTTTTCATTACATCCTAAAATAGTTTTTTAATAATATCTTCATTAGAGCTGAGGCATTAATCAATTTGAAAACTCATTGACTATCCACTTATCCTTGATAATTTTTAATGGCAGAAAAATAACTATCGAAAGCAACTTCCACCGCACTGATGACTTACTTACATTGAAATATGAAAGAGTTCAATAACTAACAAGTATCAATAATTCAAACGTTACTTGAGTCATTAACGTCAATCCTCTAATCTCCATAAATTAACCTTTCTCATCAAAGCATGTCAAAGAATAACGATTACTACGAACATAAATAATACCAATAGGTAAATCGAGGTGTAATTAATGACGGTAATCTTCAACATTTCGTTTTATCCGTGGAACTTCATTAGCAATTAATAATAAACTAATGAGAACAGTTACTCTTTGCGTCATAAATATTCTGTCGGGTAATCGGAATTCATTAGCTCACTGTTCATTAGGATACAACCAGGCACACTGGCAAATCGAGCGATGTATTTTGATTTGTTAATTTTTTTTTAATCGTTTCTTATCAAATCTTGCGATATATGATGGAATCTTATGATATGTGATCGAATCTAAATTTACAATACTACGACTCGATTGAAATGAAAAATCATCGTTAGGACTCTACAAATTGATTAAACATGTGAATACTTCGCCCAACGATTTTATTATTTATTTATTTGATCGATACCGTAGATTGCTGAAGAGAGTGGTGTGATGCCTGCTATCTAGGCAACTATCATTCAGTTGATACGTCAAAAAGAGAACTCCGACCACGCCACTGAAGATGACTGCCGCAGTTGCATTTCATCAGTTCGCACTTCCATTGTCTAATATAAGATAAATTGATTTGAAAATCCTGAACATTTTTTCAAAATCGAAGATTAACCAAAAATAACAATTTTATTAAACAAAAAACTGAAATTACAAAGCAATACCATACAAGCAACAGCCAAACAAATAAAAAAATAAAAAAATTGAATTGTTAATAAAAGCTGAAAAATAAATAAAAAAAAAAATATTAACAAAAAATGAAAAATAAATATTAAAAGATTTTAAACCAAGTTATGTCAACTTGCAGTTGAAACGTTTGGACATTGTAACCAAAGACCACTAGTCTGGGTAACAAGATCCTTGGAACTTCTGTCCAAGGGCACCGAAAATTATGATTCGGGGCTCATTCGATTCGAAATGACCTCTATCAACTTTTTGAAAAATTTCAAGAAGGGCTCGAAAAAATTGTAAAAGTTATAAACAATTAAGTGAAAATAGGGGGGTTTGGTTTTTTGCAAATATCTCGAAAAATTATGAAGATATCCAAAATTTGAAGGAATATCCTCAAAGAGGAGAAAATCTCTTAAAACTCTTCCTCACGGAACTCTATCACCAATATTTATAATTTTAATTAAAAGGCGAAAATAGCGCTAAAAGCGGAGGATGCGCGTCCCGCAATCCCCTTTGAACAATAAAACTCATTTCAACCCATTAAATATCATTACGTTAAAAAGTGATAAATTCAATTGGAGCAATGAAAAATTTTTTTTTATTCGAATTTATTTGTATTCTTGTTATTTAAAGTCATTTAAAGATGATTTTTCATAATTTTTAGCTCTATTTGTTTGAAAAATTGTTATAAACAAATGTATTGTTTTTGAGATATTTGAAATATTTTTGGAAGGATATTTATCAGTGATGAGTATTATGATTTTTAAAAACAAAATCATTTCTTGAAAAAATTGTTTATTGCTTAAAAACGCATTTATTTATTAACATTTTTTGCTACTAAATATGACTATTAAGGAACGACTTATTTTTTTTTAAATCATAATTTCTATTTTTCTTCGATATTCTGAACGAAAACTTTTTTTAATTTATATTTTCTTCATTCATTTAATGAACAATTTGTTTAAAACAAATTAATTTTCACAATATATATTTTTTCAATAGTACAAAAAAAAATAAACCACCATTTGTCACGTTTTGTGTAACAATTTTTCTCAACTTTTTACAAATTTCTTAATATTTTCTTTTCTTTACACAAAAAGAGACACATGGTTGTTTTTGTTTGTTATTGGTAGTATTTCAAAAATACTATATCGTGAAAATTAATTTGTTTAAAACAAATTTTTTATTAAATAAATAAGGAAAATACAAATTGTAAAATCTGTTTTTCTAAGATATCAATGAGAAATAAAAATTATGATAAAAAAAAAATCGTTCCAAGATATTCATATTTAGTAGCAAAAAATTGTTAATCAACAAATGCGTTTTAAAGAAATAAAACAATTTTTTCATGAAACGATTTTGTTTTTAAAAATCATAATATTCATCACTGAGGAAAATCCCCAAAAAAAATGTCAAATGTCTCATAATCAATACATTCCTCTATAACAATTTTTTAAACAAATAAAGCTAAGAATCATTAAAAATAGTTTTTATGCAACTTTGAATAATGAGGATATGAATGAATTTGAATATTGTAAAAAAATATTTTTTCCATTGGTTCAATTGAATTTTTCACTTTTTACCGTCTTGAATCAATAATAACAAAGTGAAAAATCAAAATTTCTTTAATTTTTCCAATGGAAATATTTTTTGAAGGCTTTCAAGGAACGCTCCAAGAAGTGAACAAAATTTGAGGGTTTTAGTTTAAAATTTATCAGGGTTTATATGTAAATTCAAAACTTGTAAAAATTATTTAATCAACTGAAGTATATCTAATAAAATAACCACGGGAAACATTTTTTTCATGGATTTTCGTTTATTCAATTTTCTAGAAAGTATATGCATTTTTTTTTAATAATCATATTTAATGTTTTAAAATAATTTTTATTGTTCAAATGTCCGTATCAGTCAGCGAGTGCGGGACGCGCATCAGCCCCTTTTAGCGCTATTCTCGCCTCTAAATCAAAATTATAAATATTGGTGATAAAGTTCCGAGTCGTGGGACTTTTTTTCAGGAAATTTCCTCCTATTTCTTGAATTGAAGGGGTTATATTTTTAGGAGTGGTTAATTTTTGGAAAAGAAAGTTTTTGGCTTTCTACTACTCCACCTCTTTGGAAGATTCTCTCATTTTTCTGTATCGAGATGGAGTAGTAGAAAGCCAAAAACTTTTTTCCTTCTATTTGTTTTTGAAATTTTGGATATCTTTAATATTTTGATAATTTTTTTACTAAATTGTTCATAACTTCTGCAATTTTTTTTGAGCCCCTCTTGAAATTTTTCAGGAAGTTGCCCTTGGACAGAAGTTCCAAAAAAAGGATCTTGTGACCCATACTACACGGCAAAACCCGGAAACCAACCAAAACATTGACGCCAACCTCAAAAGCCTACATTCCTGTTCGAAATGACGTATTCAGAGAAACGAACAATCCTCTCAGAAAGTATGAGAAAATATTATGGGAGAGTGGAATAAGCTCTTCAATTGAGGGAACTACAAGAAACTCTCAGAGCGGTGATTGTTCTGGAAAAACAATCATTCAGTCGAATGTAAGGTGAAACGGTGGTTCGAACTGAGAGACCAGACGATCGATTTTCTCTAACTATCGTCCAAACCGTGTTAGGGTCACACGTTGTAAGGTAACATCTCGTTAGTACTTAGCTCGCATAAGTTTCGGCTTTCGAGAGTTGTCGACCGTAGGAGGACGATAGCTGATTAATGGACGAATAGATTTTTCAACAGACAGGTGTATGTTGTTGAGTCAAGTCCGTTGAACGCTTACCCTGGTAGTATCTAAACTCTTCAAATTTCTGAAGTAACGAAGAAATAAATTAACTTCCAAATAAAATTTTTCGCAAGAAATTTGTAGATCATGCACATAAGTTTCTCTCAAATACAAACTGGAAAAAGAATCCATTTCGACATTAAACAAGAATTGGTACAAGGCAGATCAGTAAGTAAGATCGTGCTCTTTTGATGATGACTCGCTTACTGGCTGTACCAGTGAGCCACCTAGCTTTGCTGACAGGATCCAGAAAAGCACTTGCTCTTGGTTTGATGTTACAAAGAGGATGGTTGAAGCCGTTCAATCAATGTCCATTACTTCGGAAATCCAGGGTCGAATTCTTCAGTTACTCCATGTTTCAGAAAGTGTCCCGCCTGGAGGTCTCAAATGTTCCGTTAGTCATGAATTTTTTGGAAAAGATATACACATCCCATTATCAGTATTCTAATGCCCATAAGCTGCAGGTTTCAAAGATTAAGGGATTCAGGATGGTAGTTCTTGACAATGTGCAGCCTGGACCAATATGCATTTGATGTTGAATTCTCAGCCTATATCCATTGGCAAAATGAAGTTAGTACCTTCTTCAACAACGTGTATATTGAATGTGTTGCGAAAAAAACAGAGGAGCTGAATTTATTTATGTAATCAAATTTCCCATCCGTAGACAGATTTAAACTAATTGACTTGTTCTGCCATCAAAGGAAGATGATATTCGAAAATAGATTTTCTGATCTAGCTGAGATTATCGTTTATAGAAATGGGAAAAACAATCAAATAACCAATCTAGATTCATAGTTCGAGCTTCTCAGATTTTATCCTGACGACTCTTTTTTTTTATTCAGCTTTATTTATTGTCTCATCAACTATTACAGTTATTAAAGACATTCATATTGTTAGTGAATACATTGATACTGTGTAACGGTACTGAATTTTGTTTAAGAGATTAGTTTGTTTTAAAAAGTTTATCACATTTTCGACTGCACTGTATTCTCCTAAGATTTGCGCGATATTCTCTGGGATGTTATTGTCCTCTCTTTGTTGGTAATACAATGGACATTCTTGGAGAATGTGTTTAACAGTGATTTTTGTCTGGCAAATATCACAGTGTGGTTCTTCAGTTTTGTCTATGATATGCCCATGGGTAAGCCTTGTGTGTCCTATACGAAGTCTTGTGAGGATGACATGATGTTTCCTAGGCATTGGTATGTATTTCCATTGTTTTACTGACGACTTTATTTCCTTCAGCTTTGACCCATTGGTGTTCCATTTTTGTTGCCAACTATTTATCAGAATGTTCCTCACAATTTTTTTGAAATCGGATTGGACAATTATGTTCGTACATGGGGGTGCTTCACTCTTTGTTGAATTTCTTGCAAGTAGGTCACTTTTTTCATTTCCCTTAATGCCAATATGTGATGGAATCCATAGGAAGATAATGTTCTGTTCACCCATTTGGGGTTGTTGGAGTTCTATTGTTATCATTTGAAGGATTGCATTATGAGGATAGATTTGGGAAAGGCTCATTATGGACATGAATTCGTTCTAACCACTTTCTTTCGTTATCAAGTGACAAACTTTTAAATAATGTCGATGTCTTTGTCACAGAATGCATTTATCGAAAATAATATACGACAGAATGCATTCTGTAAATATCCTATTGAATATATTTTATCTGATGATTCTTTTAGAAAATTAAATAACTATTTTCACATTACACTTCTAAAAACCATCAAACATCGAAAGTTTGTGTTGCATTATTCCTAACGCTTCCTTTGCTTGAACTAAAAACAATCAACAAATAATCAATGAACTGTTGATTGATAATCGAAAAACACCATTTGATAATTATGTTGTTATTTTAATAAAATTTCATTATCAACTCAATGTCAAATTTTCAAAACTCATATCAAATGTTTACAGTTATTGTTGTTATTAGATTGCATCCAATAATATTTATTGAACAATGAATGATATCAAATTTTCATTATGATTTAAAAAACCTTGTCAATTAATGAACACATTCATCATTCTGAACAATTTTTTTTTGAAGTTGAAAGCAGAGCCCAAAAACGAAGCATGCGCGTGATTCAACACCTTAACGCTGTTTAGAACTTTCATTGGTCTCATCAGGAATGTTAGAAAGTGTTGTTCAGTTTCAATATAGGTTTTTTCCACTTGGACCTCGTTTGTAATTTACATAACATTTCTCTGAAAAGACTTTCTATTCAAAGTGTATATGGGAAATGGTTCTACGAATCGAATTTCTCATGTTGAATTCATCAGAAACTTTTCTGAAATGTCGTATATCATCGCCCAGTAGTGTGACAGATTGAATAAATTTCAAACATATGAATGATGTATATTTGTTAAATGGAAGAAAGGAACTATCAAATGAATTAACGTGAAGAAATTTCAGATCATTTTTTCAGTTACTCCTGAAAATTGTTGTTTGTTCTCAATATTTTACGGACACGAACATTGAAAACAGTTGATGGAATTCGAATTGTTGAAATCTTGAGAAAAATATTTCGAGAAGAAAAAATATTTAATTCGCTTTTATTATCACTATGTATCAGTAAGATCACGTTGTCGCGATTATAATGATATATTCAATAATATGCTTTATTCAATGAGTGGGTTTTTGCTTATCATGAATATAAATCAAAATGATAATCCCGACTTGAGGCGTTTTCTGGCGCTCATGTATTCAAAACGTATTCGTCTGTGACGTCACAACAACTATGATTTGAAACGTATTCAGATAGCAAAAGTTGTAAACAATTTCGTAAAAAGGGGGGTTTGGTTTTTGCAAATATCTCGGAAAATATTTAAGATATCCGAAATTTGAGAAAAGATGCTCAAATAGGAGGAAATTTCCACCATATTGAACTCTATCACCAATAATTATTAAAAAAAATTCACATACCTTTTAGACACTTGAATAAGCGAAAATCCATGGAAAAAAATTCCCGTGATTATTTTATTAGATATACTTTAGTTAATTAACTAATTTTTACAATTTCATTAGTTCGCAGTTCTATTGTCCAAAATAATATAAAGTGAGTCAACCACCTTCAAACAATATAAACTGATTTAAAATTCCTGAAAGAATTTAAAAAAATTAAAAAGATCAGATGAAAAAAGTAACAATTATATTGAGCAAAAAAAAACTGAAATTACAATGAAATAAAATATAAGCAATAACCAAAACATCAAAAAATTGAACTATCAACACGAAATGAAAATTAAAAAAAGTATTACCAAGAAATAAAAATTAAAAATTAAAAGATTCCAAACCAAGTTACTTTACGACGTTTCGATTGTTAGTATCCACAATCGTCTTGTGGTGATAACTGGACGTATTTTTCCGAGATTTGACTATTTATAGGTCATTCGAGTGCTTTCACCTCTCCCCTCTTCCATCTTCCCGCTTGATTAGTTTTAGCGTGAACTGATCGTTTGGCGGGAGTTGGTCGTGTTCGGCTTGATTAGAGGTTTCCATATGTTGCGTATATCTACGCTAGCTTGGCTAAATGCGTTGTTTGACAACATATATACGGCTTCTTTGGATTTTCTCTAAAGCCAGTGTTCCTCTTTGTGGATGATTTCAGCTTGAGTCCACTTGATGTTATGTTGATGAGTCCAAACGTGCTCTGCTATTCCGGATTTGCTGGTTTTTCCTCAATGGCCTCTTAGTTTCACCGATGTATGATTCTCCGCACTCGCAGGGTATCCGGTAAACGCAATTCTTGNTCCCTTGATGTTATGTTGATGAGTCCAAACGTGCTCTGCTATTCCTGATTTGCTGGTTTCTCCTCGCTGTGTGTGTTTCTTATGCTCGGCAATGCGAACTTTCAATGGCCTCTTAGTTTCACCGATGTATGATTCTCCGCACTCGCAGGGTATCTGGTAAACGCAATTCTTGGAATCGTAGTCCGCGTTTGGTGGCCTGGTTTTTGTGAGACTGCTACGGATTGTGTTCCCAGATCTGAAACAGGCTCTGATTTTTTACTTGGACCCTATCCTTCTTATCCTTTCCGATAATCCTCTAATGTAGGGAAGTACAAGTACTAGTTGTGGCGGCTTCTCTCCCTTTTGAGGCTTTTGCTGTTTGTTTCACCATCTCTTTGGAGTAACCACTCCGTTGAAGGTCATTTTAAATTTACATAAAAACCCTGATAATTTTTAAACTAAAAACATAAAATTTTGTTCACTTCTTGCTTGAACTTCTTCTTGACTTCTTTCTTAAAAGCCTTCAGAAAAGATTTCCGTTGGGAAAATTAAAATATTTTGATTTACTTTGTTATCAATAATCAAAGACGTTAAAAAGTGAAAAATTCAGTTGAAGCAATAAAAAACATTGTTTTTAAATATTCAAATTCATTCGTTTTCTCATTATTTGAAATTACATAAAAATATTTTTTCATAATTTTCAGCACTATTTGTTTGGAAAATTGTTATAAATAAATGTATAGTTTATAAGATATTTGAAAATTTTTTGGAAGCATATTATGATTTTTAAAAACAAAATCGTTTTTTGGAAAAACTTTTACCGCTTAAATCGCATTTGTTGATTAACATTTTTTTTTTGCTACTGAATATGGATATTGAGGAACGATTCTGTTTCTAATCATAATTTCTATTTCTCTTTTGTTCTACATTTTGTTTTATGAGAGAGAGGACATTGGTAGATCAAGATCTTCAGATGATGCGGTGCTGCAGGTTTTTCCGGGTTTTCCTGCAGCTGAAAAAGCAAATGCGAACCTGGAATCAATGAAGTCGCCCCGGAGCGCCAATTGATTTTTATTGTTGTTCATTAGATTGTTATTAATAAATACATTTTAAATTTCTGAAAAAACTTTTTTAATTTATATTTTCTTTATCTATTTAATAAACAATTTTTTTAACAAATTAATTTCTACAATAAATTTTTTTAATACTACCAAGAAAATAACTTCTTTAGAGATCAATTGCCCTAACACCAAACTGATATTTTTGCACTCGATGCGCGTTT
>WOGL01002099.1:0-10370 GCA_015342145.1 Leptinotarsa rubiginosa | reverse complement strand
CACCCCCTTAAAGGTTTACACCCAGCTACCAAACACCCTGTATATGATCGTATGCTTTGTTATAATTGCATAATAGTACCGTACGACTTGATATTTATTTCATTAAATAATATGAAATTGGGTATGTCTTTCTTTTATTTCAGCTGTTGTATCTACTCTCTACCTTAGGTTTCTGATCTTTTCCAAATAAAACCTTATAAAAAAAGACGGTAGCGCCCTTATTGTATCCTTATTTTATTTAACAGAATCGCAGTAACCAATCCACTCCCATATGCCGCCGACGAACAGCTGCTCTTTTGACAAAAGACAAAACAATAAAACGAGTCACCCTGAATAACTTTTGGTACAATGATTTGCAGGAAAAATAAAAAAATACGTCAACGATAGTATACAGAGGGACATATTTTGACATATTCACATTTGATATTACTTCTCCTATTACACCCCCAGAGCATGTCACCAATTTTGATTTAAATGGATCACCCTATATTGTTTCGCATTATTTGATGCTCCATGATGAGCAAATTTCAAAAAGTATAAAACATATGGTCTGAAACTTATGGTTCGGGAACTACAAATTATTTGAGTTGAAAACGAGCCACGGTAAATAACTTTTGGATCAATGATTTTCGGGAAAAATAAAAATAACCCTCAACAATAGTATACAGGGGGACACATTTTGACATATTAACATCTGATGTTACTTTTCCTAGCGTACCCTCGGATTGAAATAGTGAGTTTGTACTATCCGAATGGAAATAGTGCTAGAGCTGCTGCCCGTATGTTCAATAGTAATCATCCAGGAAGAAATGTACGACACAAATATATTTCGAAATTATTGAACAAATTTATGGAAACTGGATCTGTTAACAACAGAAAGCATAACCGTTCAGGAGTTGTAAACTATAAACCTATTTGTACTGCTAATTCAGGGCACGTTGGACTAATGGAAAATTCGCAATCACTTACTAAGTTATCTCGAGAATCAGAAATCAGTTGTAAAAATGTTTTCAGGATCCTTCATAAGTACAAATTTCATTCATATAAGATTAGAGTAGATCATGAATTGAACGAAAATGATTTCGATAGACGTATCGAGTTTTGTGAAAGTCTCACTGAACGAAACAACTTGCATCATAATTTCTTGTTGTGACGTGTCAAAAAGGTTCAGGTCCGAAATACATCGTTTGGAGGCCGGATTTGCTTCGATAGCTCTTTTGGAGGACCATATCCCTTTTTGAGAGACTGAGACCAAGTGCCGAGGGGTAGTTGGAGGGCAACTTCATTTGGGAGACTGCAGATCCCTACCTACCCTGGATGATTTGTTGGAGGTTCCAAGATCTAGCTATTCCTGTTCCAGACTCCCCGTTAGAACAACAAGTCCATCCGGATTCAGATAAGTGTTTGAACAAAAGAGAAATATACTCCTAATTTGGTATAGTTATTAGATATATATTTTTTTGAGGCTCCATCACCCTGACATTATATTTCATTATTTTTTTCTTCAGATATATATGTTTTGTTTTAAAAAGGGGCCGTCACCCTGACACTATAGTTCATTTCTATCTTGTCAAGGACGTAAAACTGAGTTGTAGGTATAATTAATATGAATTTGTGAAATATCTGCGGAAAGCAAAGGACTACTAAAAGTATACAATTTTGCATAAGGTACCCACTGCTAATGGATCCATTCGCCGTCGTTCGCTCATGATCTGGTGTCTTCATATTAATGCCTTAGGTACCGAGAGGAATAAAACAACCTCTAAATTCTTTTTTTTTTTGCCCTATATAGACTGTTTTATTTGTTGTAATTATTCAACTGAAGATACATAGTACTCATTTGTGAAACGTTGCGATGTGGCCCAACATGAACAATTTAAACTTTTTTTGTCCTCCACTGTACTGGTTGTCCCTCGAAATTTTATTTAAATATACAAGGTTATATTTTTGAGAATTGGCTTTTCCTTTTCTGATTTCCTAGTTCTTTAGAAAGAAGCTAAGATAGAACCTGCTGTGGAAACTAGGTGGCGCCCACATTTTCGTACAGGTAAGGTCCTTGTTGTCACCTTAACGCTCATCTGTAGTATACCTACGACCATCTCCACTTCGAGCGTAGCCGCGAGCATGCAGGGATTTTGAGCGTCGGTCCCCGAGATAAACCTCGTAACATTTTTTTCCTTGCCCCTTTGAAATGGGGCCTGAGACTTGTTACATTGTATAACATTTGTTTTTCGGATGAATGTACGTTAAGTTTGAATGGAGAGGTGAATCGGCATAATTTTCGATATTGGAGTGATACGAATCCTCATTTATACCGTCTAGTACATACCCAACGACCTCAAAAACTCAATGGTTGGGTAGGAATTTCAGGTGACCACATCATAGGACCTTTTTTATCGATGCCTATTTGACTAGATAAATGTTTGGATATGTTGGAGAATCGAATAATACCGTGCACCAATAGGGCAATTGAGGAGGATATAAATTTATTCGAAAACGAAATAGTATTCTAGCAGGATGGTTCACCTCCTCATTATGCAGCTCTAGTGCAACAATTTTTGGATGATCATTTTTGGTTGCTGGATTGTTAGAAAAGGTCCTACAGAATGGCCACCAAGGTCTCCGGATCACACTCCTGTAGATTTTTTTCTATGAAGTCATTTGAAGTCTGAAGTGTATGAGATAGAATCAACATCAGAAGATTTGAGAGAGGAATTGCAGAGAAATAACTCCCGAGATTCTCAACCATGTCAAGACGGCAATGGAAGCTCGTTTGTACCATTATATGGAAGTTGGTGAAAATGGTTTTGAATATTTACTACAGAATTTTTTTTTCTTCTCATTGTCCAGTCATCAGATTTTGATTCAAGAATCAATAAAATATCTCTTTTTCTGATTCATGCGTCCATATTTGTCTCTAGAACGAATATTTCAAAATGTAGCCTCCTGTATAATTGTTGACCTGCTTTTTTATTTTTATTCCAGAAGTTATTCAGGGGGGCTCGTTATCAACTCAAATAAGTTGTAGCTCCCGAACCATAAGCTTCAGACCATATGTTTTACACTTTGTTGAAATCTGCCCATGATGGAGCNATGGAGCATCTGATAATGTGAAACAATATAGGGTGATCCATTTGAAAAAAATTGTGACATGCTCTGGGGGTGCGATAGGGGAAGAACCATCAAATGTGAATATGTCAGAATATGTCGCCCTGTATACTATTATTGACGAATTTTTTTGTTCTTCCTGAAAATTATTGTAACAAAGTTATTTAGAAGATAAAATATACAGAATCACAACCTGAAAACACTGTTTTCGTTTCGATGCAATATTTCTGAGAATGTAGTGCCTATTATTATGGAATTTCAGCTTAGTTGAAGTTGGGATGATTCTGCATCGTTACATGGCTGACGGACTGCGAAAAATCATGATGATCCTTAGGTGGCTTGGGGAGTTATTAACATTGCCCAGTACGCGAGGCTAATGACTAAAGTAGTCGATGCCGTTGAAACCAAGAAGAAAAATTGGATCCATTTGTATGAGTTTTAAGAAAATTAACCATAAAAATGAATATTCAACTATAATAAAAATGACTGGCTTTTATACGTACAAAAACCTACTTCTTCCAGGTCCAAAGGCATCTCGGTGACGATCTACGATGAAATGATGTGCGCAGGATACAAAAACGGAGGAAGAGACAGCTGTCAAGGAGACTCAGGAGGTCCGTTGATGCTCCAGAAGACTGGGAGGTGGTTCCTGATTGGAATCGTATCCGCTGGCTATTCATGTGCTCAACCAGGACAGCCTGGGATATACCACAGGGTTGCGCATACGGTGGATTGGATAACAAGAGCGATAGGGTCTTAGTGATTGATATATGTTGCTTTCTGTTCAGCTACTTCTATGTTCCAGAGGAAACATCTGACTTGTAGGTGTTTGGGAGTGATATTTCTCACTTCATGAATAAATTACTCTTCTGATACAGATTGGGCTCGGAAATGGTAGAGTATATAAACGACTGTACTTTTGAAAACCCAGGAGTGAAAAATTCACTTTCATTTGCCTTTCCTATGAAAGAGATAGTGACAAGAGAATCTTTGTTCTCAATTCTCATATTACTTTCTATTGCCAATATTGTCCTAACTACTTCAGGGTCCTTGATGGATTTATTAACACCATCTTGAGTGCATTGGTTCAAGTGAATGATACTCGAAATGTTAGTGACTTTTTATTTGTCTTTCTGAAAGTATGAGGTGAAATTCATCAACAGTGCAGAGGGTACCAGGTTTGTATTTTTCGTTTACACTTGTTAAATTTTTTCTTCGTTGATGTATGACTGAAGTTGCTGGGATAATTTTTTCATATTCCTTGAAACGTGTTTCAAATTCACTTCTCTATCTTCAGTTGTATTTGCTTTCCTGTTAACTATCAGAAAACCAATATGGTGACCCGTTTTTCATATGAACATGAGTAACCTCATTATTTACAAAGAAAATCTTCGAATCAATGGATATCTATTTACTGATGATTTCTTCATACGTATCACCACCTATTCGTTTTTCTCTCCCAATCAATTTGAGCGTTATATTTCTGTAGAAATGATATACTTAAATTTTGAACAAGAGTAATTTTTTATCAAGGAAATCAGTTTTTTCTTCCTCAAACTTTTTCAGTATTTTCACTTTCCACATATGAGACATAACAAACATTTTCATTTCCACACTTGCAACACATAAACATTTTTATTTTTCCATACTCAAAAATTGAGATGAAAAACAACTTTATATATTCTGTTGAAAAACGAATTGATATGATGGGTCGTACCTTTTGATTTTCCATGTCTATCATTTTGAAAAAAATATACACCAATCAAATCTGGCCATTGGAACATCAATTATTTTCTATGACTTTGCTGAAGTCCTCATTTTATCTTAATGTTCTGGCAATAAAGTTATAGAAACAGTTAAATTTGTCCAATGTTTGCTAACAAAACACAATTTTTTCTCTATTGTAAACATTCACACCTTCAAATGAATATTGTTAATCAAACAAATGGTATGTTTTCAATAATTATTTCTCTGACAGGATCAAACGGTTTTCATCAACAACATACTATTTTGAAAACAAAGATGTCGATTATCTTCAGAAGAAGATATTTTTTATTAATCATTTTGGGACCTTTCACCATCCATAATCTGAAAAGTATTGCAAAATTGTAATGGAGAACTTAATACTAATAATAGAAAAGGCGAATTTATAGTTCACCCCGATGAGTTCATCAAAAATAAAGCCTGTTTCAAAAATCTAGTCAATGGAACAATTGAAGAATTGAAAACGAATCAAAGACCAGAAGAGTCAAATATTCAGAAAAACAAAGAAAAGCAAAACAATAAATTGTATTTACAGTTTTCCACGTATAGGTGCCAGACCTCAAGGACATTGGGAATACAAAAATAATATGAAGAATTTAGAAAAAGTAAGATCAAAACTAGCCGAAAACATAATAATAGATGCAAATATAGCCAATAAACCATACTAAAATTGTGACAAACCAAACCGAAAGAATATTAAAATTATTCTTTTTCGTCTGAGTGTTGAACATTTATAATCTGAGTGAAACCATTCTATATTGCACTTGAATAAATGTTTGTTGATTGAACTATCACTAGGCAAAGGAATGAGAAGGAAACCTCAAAAATCAAGACAGTGGAATATTAATTTCACTGTGATCACTCGAAAAAGTGTCATTTATGTGACTGTTTCTTTCTGGGTGAGTAGGAAAAAATGATCCATAGGTGTGAGTACCTTCGAACAATTTGAAGTGAATCAGAATCATAACTCACAAATGAGACAATTCATAACCTCAAAGTTGTGTTTTAATTATTCTCAGTAGCAAGTGACCCTTGAGAAATTACTTGGTAATTGGGAATATATTCTACCACGTCAAAACAGAACATTGAACTGACATGAAAAACAATTTGATGAATCTGGTGTGAAATTAATCTGCTGAAAAGACTTCACCCTCACCAGAATAAAAATAGTCTCTTGACGCGCGTTTCGCCAACCAAGTTAGCATCATTGATTGAGACTACAATTAAGTACAAGCTAACTTGGTTAGCGAAATGCGCATCGAGCGATAACATTTTTGTTTTGGGTAAAGAGTGTTTTCAACAGACTCGAAACAGAAATGAAAATGTAGAATCGGGAACTAAAAACGAGTCTACATGTCAGAAATTTTGAATGATGCGATGACATTCTTTACTTGATAATGAAATGGGAGTAATGTAATTCAGATAGTTTCATGTAACGAACATTAATTTGTAAGCCAGCTTTGTGGAGTAATTAGTTGAACTAGCTTCGAGTGTCAGTGTCGTGGATTGAAGTCAGATCTACGGTACTTTTTTAATTTTTTTAAACAGCGCATCATTCAAACTATTCAAAACAGCATAATATGATGAAAATAGAAAATTTTTCTATTCACTTCTTCAGATTGTTGTTTTAATTGAAAAATTAATGATATTTCTCTGATTCATAAAATCTTTCACAAATGAATTTTGTTCAATAAAGTAACAATTTAATGAATTAACTGTCTTAAACAAATTTATTCCCAACAATATTCCACTAATCACAAACTAATTTATTTACAACACTTAGGAACAAACGGTGAATTTATGTCCACTATTTGAATTTCTTGTTAAGACCCTCGATTCACTTTCTGAACTGCCCTCTTGGGTCGGGAAGGCATGCTTATATGATGTAACGGTCCTTTCTAGAAATCATTCTTTCGCGGTGATGGCATGTGTTTGTTCGCTGAATCGGCCGGCATATCGGTCAGGGGCGGCTTCATATTCGTTACAATAATATTTCTGATATAGGTCATAGAAAAAATTTGATATCCCACTTACGAGAAATGGCCTTCACTCGCTTGAAACATTCTCACAAATATTGATCACATTTTTTGTCGCTGGTTGAATAATATACTGGAACATATTCTTAATGATCACTTGAATATTTTTTATTCTCCAAAAATACTGACATGTTCATCTGAACTAGTTGAAAAAGTCTTTACTGTTCTTCCATTCAAAGTGTTTGTGGTTATTGTGTCAGGTATTCAGTTAGTACTTTTGAAAGCCTTTGAATATTTGATTCTTCGCTGTTGAAATGTTAGAATATCTTGTTTAGTTTTCCACGTATTTCATTCATAAATGATTAATAGGCTAGAGAATTAGTTTTTGAGATTTCCAGATATATTAGGTGGGCTGAAAGATTCGTAGGCTAATACACAGATGGCGCTGCTACTCGCAAATTCATATGATTTTTAGTTGACTCTAACATTCTTATTTCCCAGCTGCGGGACCAATAATGAGTGGATCAACTTTTGTTAGTTTGAGAAAAAAAAGGATAAAAGAAATGGCTTGTGTTGATAAATCATTGTTTTCTG
Organism: Leptinotarsa rubiginosa; assembly: GCA_015342145.1. NCBI lineage: Eukaryota > Metazoa > Arthropoda > Insecta > Coleoptera > Chrysomelidae > Leptinotarsa > Leptinotarsa rubiginosa. The sequence continues at coordinate 2,928 of WOGL01002099.1, read as the reverse complement.
ACAAAAACATGCTGTTGAAGCCAAGACTTTGATAAAAATTATTCGGAATTTTTAATAGGAAAATCAACCGTTGAGAAGTGGTTTGATAAGTTTCAATGAGGCGAAATGAGCACCGAGAACGACTCCCCAAAGAGGCTGTTACCGACGAAAACATCAAAAAGTCCACAAAATAACGTTGGATGACCGCAAAGTGGAATTGATAGAAATAACTGAGGCTCTGAAGATATTGAAAAAACTTATTGGACATATCGTGCATGCATATTTGAGCGTGCGAAAGCTTTGTTCAAAGAGGGTGCCGCGCGAGCTCACAATCGACCACAAACAACAACGTATTGACTATTCTGAACAGTGTTTGAAGCTGTTCCACTATGAAAAACCGGAATTTATGCATCGGATGAAACATGGCTCCATCATTACACACCAGAATCAAAACGATCGTTATCTGAGTGGAATGCACATGGTGAACCGACTTCAAAGCGTGTAAAGACGTCTGGCAAGGTTGTGATATCAGTATTTTGGGATGCGCATCGACAGTTCCGAAAAGGAAAAAAAAAATCAACGGCGACTATAACATAGCGTTATTGAAGCTTTTGAAGGACGAAATCGCAGGAAAACGGCCCCATTCGAAGAAAAAGGAAATGCTGTTTCATCAAGTTGATGCATCATGTTACAAATCAATGAAAACGATGACAAATCTGCATGAATTGAGGTTCGAATCGCTTCCGCATCCACCGTATTCTCCAGATCTGGCTCCCAGTAACTTTTTCTATCCTCAGACCTTGAGAGAATGCTCACTGGAAAGTAATGTAGCTGCGATGAAGAGGTAATCAGTAAACTGAGGCCCAATGGAACGCAACTATATTCAAACATTTTTTTCTATGTAAGCTTAGGAACTTTTCGGCCCAATCGTAATTATCTTCATTTTTGTTATATCTGAACAACAGTCATGTTCAAATCTACAATATAATGCAGAACTGATGAACAATACTGTTATTTTAGGTGTGTTGGTCCCGATCTATGCTTTTTACTGAGTCTTACTAGGATGCACAATAAGTTCTCAGTTTTCTTTTCCCACCGCGAATAGTGTCAATTCATATTCTCATATATTGTATGAACCATACTTTTTGTACTCCTACAACTTCGTTTCCTGCAACAAGAAATAAAGTCGATGTGTTGGAATAGCGGAACAGAAAGTAGCTATTTTTCTGTAATTTTTGTTTTTGGTAAATACATTGAGAAACTAATGAACAGATTTATTCACACCATGACAGGTGATAGATAAACTTTTCAGTTTTTTCCGATTGCTGAAGTGATATTCGGAAAGTCGAATAAACGATAATGAATAATTGAAAATTGGGGTGATTATTTGTGATAAGATATAGAAAAAAAAAGTGGGCTCTCCCATATTCCCATGCTTTCAGAAACCATCCTTAGTTTTTGTACTGATTTAGCTTATGTGTGAATTTTGTAGATATGTATGTTATATTAGATTATTTATTCTAGTTGTATACATTTTTGACTAATTATTTGCAAAATATTTATTGCTTACCAAAACTACATGATTTTTTGTCGATGACCGAACTTTCAGTAATTCTGAAAAGTTGTGACATTTGTGGTCGGAGCTATTAACTGAATTAAGTGAAATAAAGGTCAGATGATATTAAACCGTGCGAGTATTTATCGAATTTGATCAAATGTGAATTGTATTATTTTATTGTCGGAACTGTAGTATATACTTTAATGCAAGTCCAAATTTTGTACAGATTTTGAATAAAATTACAAGAAATGAATGTTTTTGATTGGATGACAATGACATTTCATGAGCTGTTCTGAACTGCAAGTGGGTCGTCTTCCACTAATGGAAAATAACCAGAAGAAAAGTAGTCACCTGATTCGCTATATCTCTCAAATTTCAGATTTTTTCAAAAACGATTGCAAAAGTGATATTATTTCCCAAAATATCGAATGAATTGATTTGAAAAGTCCTTCTAAAAAAATGTTCACTCCAAATTGTATGGTAAGAGGATTAGTTTACGATAAGAAATATTTTTGGGAAATTTTCAGACCAAATGAGAGAAGAAAGCAATTAAGTTCAAAAATAAACTCTGGACAGGTGTATAGATCATGCATAGAAGTTACTTCCAGATACAAACTGGGAAAAAGTCCTTTTGAAACAACTACTTTCACATGAGTATTGAAATTACACAGAAAAAAGTATTTTCAAACTAACTACTTCCATATAAACATTTTATGGGCTGAGAAGTCTCGGGCCTAACACATAGATGGCGCTAGTCTTATTGCATTCACCGCTTTTTGAGTTGGTACTAACCTTCGAAAGGAAGCTGTGTTTTGATTTTACACTGCCTTCTGATGGGAAAAAATGCCGTTAAAAAAGCTGTATTTTGATTTTACACTACTTTTTGATGGGAAAAATGCCGTTGAAGTGAAACAAATGCTTGAAAAGTGAAGAAAAGAGAATTGAAACTTTCTATGTTTTTAACCACTTTTATTTGTAACTAACGTTACTGCAGTTTCATCCTATAAGGACATTATCAAACTTATACATTAAACTAACAATGGTTCATTACATTAGCCCTTACATACCACCCCTGTAGGTACTAATAGAGGTACTTGGCTTGACTGAGTACCTGAATTTACAGTTTACAATGTGAATGTGTCAATTTGAAAACCGGTGAGTAAACTAAATCGATTTGATCATTTAACAGGTTGCACCCGCAATGTTAATGCTTGTGAATTTTAAGGATTCTAAACGATTGAGTTTGTAACTCTTCCTTTGCACTATGCAAGGAAGGGTTACATTACCTCTATTAGTACCTACAGGGGTGGTATACAGCGTGACTCACGGTCGATGGTAGGTTAGACGTTTCTGGAAAACGCAAAGCATGATTTTTCTGAAAATTTCACTTC
>WOGL01002098.1:0-10368 GCA_015342145.1 Leptinotarsa rubiginosa | reverse complement strand
CCGGAAATCAAATTAGATTTGTCAAAACTGGATATAATAATGTTAGGACAAATAATTGTGCTTTCTGCTTCGATACGTTTGTTGGGGATCAAAATGTACACCAATATGCGTCGGCACAATTATGTCGCTGGAAATGCAAAAGCTGCTTGGCAAAAGCTTGGAACACTGTTCCGAACCAGAAAACTGTACACACCTCAGCAATTTTTTATGCTTCATAAAGCTCGGATCAGACTTTCTTTGGAGTATGGAGTATGCAGCTCCGCCCCTAAGCATACTCTTGTGTTTTGTCCTTGAAAAAAGTCCTAATATTCCGACAACCATCCAGAATAATTGGTGACACAATTTTAATAAACTCTAATCGATATGAAACTAAGTTGCGTCAGAAAAGGTTTTAATGTATTTTTCGAGTGAAGCGCTCTTTCCCTGCAGCTTTCACTGCAAGGCAACTAGTTCAAACCAGAACCAAAATTGACAAATCTCGTTTACCACTACAAACAATTTCTTAAAATTGCATAAAATTTTTGTAGGCTCTTGATACAATAGATGTGCGGGATGAATGAGAGTTTTGATCAAAAATTAAGCCTACATTTTTTAATTTTTTGAAATACAAAATGGTCCTTATAATAACTGAAGTGCCTGTGTGGATATAATCACTTGAATTAGAAGACTGGTGGATCAATATTGAGAGAAAGTTAGCGGTACAATGAAAACTACTTGAAAAGTTCTTAAAATATATAATCATCTTGTGAACTGAAAAATCACAAATTGAAATATTAAATCGAGTTTGAACAACATATATCATCAATTTCAATAAAGAAGTTATGCATATTTAGCTGCCACTAATCGCAACATACTGTATACATTCCATTCTTCCTGTTATGCTATCTCAAAAATATTTATTCGTTGTCTTGAGATATAAGCAAACACAGATTCAAAACCTATTTTGTTACAATTTATGAATGTTATCTTTTGATATTTTCCCAAATTAGAAAATAAATGCTGGACCGGCATAACAAACACATAACTTGAGTCCTTATAAAAGGGATATTTTTATGAACTACACCTTACGATTTGATCTTCACAAACTTTGTTTTCAAAAATATATCACATACCGTAGCACTACGAAAAATATTTTTGAAAATGAAGTTTCTGAAGATCAGATTGTAAGGTGTAGTTTACGAAATTACTATAGGTTTTCATCAAGTAACGGCCGAATCAATCAGAATAACTCAGGATATTACTTGAAAAAGATTTATAGAATTCTAAAATAAATACCCATCCGCGAAGCCTTCACAATTTTGATACATTAATGCAGTTTGAAAATATACTTATTGGTTAATCATTTTATTGAAGGGTACTAGGTAACCTGTGAATTTTGTCTAACATAACTGACAACTGGCAGAATTTACTAATAACCTCAAAATCTGACGAAAACACCATCTGTATGATCGATAGAAAACTCAAACAGTAAATATCAAATTGGAGTTTCTTCCAATTTTATAAAACAGATGTGACCAACTGCAGCTGTAGCCAACAGGTACTTTTGTAGCTTCTTAGCAGAATTACATCGATGACGTCAAAAGTATTGCATCCATACGGAGCTGTTCCAATCTGGTTATACCATTGATGTTATAAGGTAGATTTGTATCTATTGTAATTCTTGTTACTTTTACATATTCTTGATTCCATTGATTACGTCTTAGTAAAATAGTTTTAGAAGCTTCTAGAATTGGTGTAGAAAAACATTTTTCATTTCAGAAAAATGAAACAACAATTATGGAATAATTGAGCCATTTTATTCCATAAATATTTAGGTGAATTCATACATACATTAAACATTTTTATAATTTTTGTTTTTATCAGATCAAACAAGTTTTTCATTACTTTAGCGTTATTTCTTGCAAAACTAAGCATTTAAAAACCTTATCCATTAAATGAAACAAAACTTGTACCCATTCAAAAACCCCCCGAACAGAAAATAAAGATTCGGGGGGCTATTGCAGTTTTCCGAACAAAATTCATATTCTTCTGCAGCCTGCCTCTCCAATTCTTGGAATACATTGTCACTCGAGTTATTATATTGCTCCAGAGCTTGTCTCTCTAATTCGTCAGAATGGCTTCCACAAATTGGAACCATATTTTCACTTTTAGATTCATCTAGCACTAAGTCAATAGTTCTTGAAACCAAGAGATCAATATCATTGTCTTCTTCGCTTACTGAAACTGTTGATTGAGATATCAAACTGGAACACGATGTATTATCATTTGTTTTCTTTATGTTGCATCCAAATGCCCCTCCTGATCGAATTGCCTTCTTTTTTTCTAATTTATCGGATTTTTCTCTAGATTTCGATTTGAATGGCTGCCTCTCGAACCTCTGAATATTTGGGCTGTGTTTATTTTGAGTAACAAAATTTGAAGCATGTATTATATTATACTGAGAAGAAACAGGAACCTGAAATGTCCTCTGTGGAAAGCTTCTTTCAAAAGCTTGTGGTACAGTTCTATGTAACATCACTGGGGTAACTGGGGTATAGACAGGTTGCAGAAAATTTTGTGAAACATTATTTTGGATGAACATATAAAACGATGGATGTTGGTGATAACTAGTAGACGGGTAGTTTGGCCTATAACGCGCTGAGCCTGGCGTGAAACAATTTTGTGACATTTTTTTCTCATTGAAATTATTTTCACATTGAAGGCCATTACTCACGGTAAATAAGTTACCACTAACACCAACATTACTAGTTGTTGAAGTTGTTTGCACACCTCTAGAATTGACGAAAGGTGAATGATTAGGAAAAAGTTGTGGTGAATTCTCAGAACACATTGAGGAATTTATCGTGGAAACTTCCCCGTAATACTTAAAACTGTTAGGCAGGCTATTTTTATTCATATCACTATTAACACTTCCTAACTTTTCCATAACATTTTTATCTGGGCTGATATTTCTTTTAAGTATTGTCATTTGTCCTTCTGCAGGTTCGTGTGTTATATTTTTGGATGAATAACCTTGCAGTACGGCAGAATACAATCTCCTACTTTGGGCAGAATCTGTATGTGTATCTAATATATGATCCGCGGAATGGCAGTCATTCTTTATTTGTTCTTTGAATGAGTTCGAAAGTAAATTGAGATGATCAACGTTGTTTTTGTAATCGAATTCATCTTTAAACCACTCACAGTAGTCTTCTTTCAAATAACTTGTAACATCATCACTGTCTGATACGAAGACGTGGCCAGCTGGAGATTTATATACTATAAAGGATTTTTCACCTCGGATAGATTGAAGACTACGAAACATGAAACTTTTTGATTTCACATTTTTGGCATCCCATATCTTCTTCACTTCATCTTTGGAAATTTGATATTTTAGAAAATATTCAGATAGAGAGTTACTTTTCAAGAAAGGTGATTCGTACAATGTAAAAACCCTGGGATTCTGTTGATTGTCCTTATTTTCTACTTTATTTGTATAAAATTTATAATAGTCGTTCACTTCTTCCAACATCCATGGTTCTTTGTTCGGTTCATCAAAAAATTCATCTGAGAAATCATTAGGTACCTTGAAATCTTCCATTGTGTATGATAATTCTCTTGAGTCATTATATTCATAGTTGGAATACCTTGCTAATTTGCTTTGGGGAATACAATCTCTCACTGTTCTAGGCCTTAGTTCTACAGGTTTGGGTTCCTGAAGTTGATTCTCCATCATAAGTAGATCCATATTAGATTTCCATAAATTACTATATTCTGTTTTCCAAGTTTTGTCGGCACTATAAGCCACATTTTCGTAAGCTATTCTGAGCTTCTCCCGAATACTCATCAAACGAAATTGTCTCAGTAGCAAGTAAATTTTGTTGGATTTATTTAATACACGTCAAGTTGAAATGTCAAAATAATGGCTAGCATCACTGACATTACATCTTTCCAGAGTTGAAGTTCGGAGGTACAGAACGAAAGACTGCTTCATGAATCTACAAAACTTTCAAGGTATGAAGATAGATTCAAGTCTGATAATTTGAAAAATAATTTTCATGAAATATAAATTAAATAATTATTAAAACGATCTTGATATCAGATTTTCAAAAATAGGTGACCTCAAAAATTCCATAGGGTGTTCTGAACAGTTGAAACTGTAGAAACTGTAGAATATGTTAATGATGATTAAGAGAGAAAAATAGTTTGATTGTTATATCACGATGTCAAAAAGTTGGAAAAATTCAGTATTCAAATATATTCTTTGTTCAAGACATAGTAATCGAATGTAAGTAAGGTAACATCTGTAGAAAAATCAGGATAATACCAGAACTGTATTATGGAATAGTGAAAAATAGTATGTGAAATATAAAGTATGTCTGGCATTACATAAAAAATAAATTGAATTGAACATGATAGCAGAGCTCACGATTGTAAATCAGAAAGCGTTGTTTTAATTTACCATCAATGTCATCAGTAGTAAAGGCTGGTGTATGAATGTAACCTCTTATCTCCAAAAAAAGAAACCCATTTTACGAAGATGACATTTATGAGATCATCATGAGACTGAAGCAGGAAATCCAAGATAAATGAGGCTCTTAAATGCAAACCGTTGAAAAGCTGAAAATGATTTAATATCAAACTCATTTAGTTGCCTTCTTTCACTTGAAATTGAGGAGACAGATAGTAGTCAAACTATCGATGTAGTAGATTGGCTTCGCATCAAGAGTTTCTCTCTATCCCATAGATAATTGGAAAATTGTGAGGGGAAATACTATCGTGTTTTCTTGAATCTGATCATCAAACATATAGAAATATACTTATTTTTCACTGCAGAGCTCTTGAAGTCACAAAAACAGAAATATTTATAGATATAATTGAAACCTTTGGCGTGAAAGGCAATAAAACCAAACATGTTTGTGAAAGAAGTGTTATATTAGTATTAGTATTTCAAGCGGAAATTCACGGTATTGAATTGTGTGCGGAGAGATTGGAAAAATCAAACCTTGAACACAAGCCAATAAAAATATTCTCGGACATTCAAGTGGCTCCTACCGAGCAACTTCTAAATTGGTAGCAAATTGCCAAAAATGGCTCTCCTCGAAAGGAAGACTTAACAGATTGTCTCTGGTCTGGATTTCTGGCCATACTGGCTTGGAAGGCAATGAGGCTGCTGATCTCTTGCAAAGGAGGGTGCTGCAAGCAGCTTCATCAGACCAGAACCTGTCATTGGCATCGCTTCAGGATTTGCCAAACAAACATTGAACACCTGGATGGCAAGAAGATTTATGGACTTCTGGCAGAATCTTCCAGGAATGGCTCACTCCAAGGCGTTCATTCACCCTCCGAAGCTTGATATCAAACAGTTGTTGGACTACAGTAGGAATGAACTACGATGTCAAACACGCCTTCTCACAGGTCACTGTCATTTGAATCATCATATGCCTCTGTTTGGAAAATGATGAAACAGCAGAGCATATGCGTGCCTGCCCCGCTGGGGACCGAATCATGTTATAAGAGTTCGGCAGAGTCGTACTCTTACCATCTGACCTGAAAGACCACTCACCATACAAACTTGTCGGCTTTGTTAAGAAGCTGGGTTCATTTGGTCGAGTGTGAATAGGTGTGAGCCACAATAAATCCTTGCGGGTTGGGGTGGAGGGTCGAATAGACCCAATCACCTTAGACCTAACCTAACCTATATTAGTAGTTAAACAAATTTGAATTTATTCTGGAAGAAAGCATCACCAAACTTTTCAAAAAATCTTCAGGTGAAGTGATAATATTTTATGTGATTCTGACGTTGAAAAATGAAATCCGTGGTCAATTATAATGACGAGCATGGAAAAACTAGTTGATAAATGTGAATTGTTATTTATTGTCTGATATGTCAGTTAACGTACTTGCGAATTGAGGGGAAGTGTTCATTTAAATTGCAGAAAACTATAGTTTTACAACAAACCTTTTTACACACAATCCAACAGATCTCACAATGTCCGTTTCTTGAGACATTTTGCAACACAAGTCAGTTTCTCATAGAACCAAAATATTACCGAATAGTCAGTGCAGTACTGCATATCCGCGTATGACGAAATAAACTACAATGTTACATGTAGCAATAGATTTCGTATATTTTAGGCCCTTCAGCATATGTGACTCATCAATATAATCAATAACAATTATCAGACCTATGGTTCTTGTTCTTTGAGTCGATTGATCCATACTTGTTTACACGGGTTAATTTTTCCTCGATAAAATGCAAATTGGCTAGCAAATGACACGTAATATGAAAATACTCATTAATCATTCATTGAAATCCTCAACGATCAGAATGGATGGTACATAGCTATTTTGCATGTCACATCACGAATAACAAGGAAATTGATGTAAACGAATGGGCTCCTATATCAACTCAATGAGGGATAGTGATGTCAATTACCCTGAAAGGAAAAAGTCATATTTCGTACATCCAATGCAATAAAACCAACGTCTTTCAATGAGAGCATGGAAATTGTAGGTTTCATTAGAGTCATACAGGGTATACAATAGAAAACGTATGGAAAGGCTTATTGCCCGGGATAATTTCAAAAATTGAAAACACATCAAGTTTGTTTACTGACTGGAAAATCACTAAGAAATCTTCAGTACTCTAAGCAAGTGCGTCATCCCCCGATTTTTTTCAAATGTGAATAGGAACCGAATGATGTCTCATAAAAAAAGGCTTTCGATTTTTCATCTGCTGCTTTGCTTCTGGAAATCTGTTCAGTCGTTTAAAAGATTGGACGATTTGAAGCGGCAACAATATGTTTTATGAGACATGCAAACATTGAATAGCTTTTTCACTTATAAAGGTTTTATTCAAACCATTGTTGGACATTTTGAATCATTTGGTGTGTGCATTTCGTGACATACCACATTTATCTGTGTCAGCAGATTTTCCAGTGAATCTTCTTGTGTCTCCACAAAACATCTGAAAAACTTGAGTCGGGGGGTAGAGGAAGCCACTTAATTGAACTCCCTCGTCCTAGACAGCAACTGTGAAATCTGTTATTTGAAAATTATCATTTTTCATGACTCATTCACTTACGTTTGTTTGAAGGTGGTTGACAATGTTTCGTGGTGCATTTAATTAGTTCGGACTTCCATTGTCTGATATAATATAAATTGATTTGAAATCCCTGAAAGAATCTGTAAAAAATTGAAAGAATTAGCTGAAAAATAACAATTCTATCAAACAAAAAACTGAAATTACTAAGAAATAGCATACAAGCAAAAACCAAAAAAATCAACACGAGCTGATAATTAAAAAAATTTAAAATTATTATTAAGAAGAAATGAAAACTAAAAATAAAAAGATTCTAAACCAAGTTACTTCCTCCGAGAATAAGTCCAAAGACAAAGAAGAAGAAAGTCCACAACGAATTACTATTCTTAGACATATTGGTGAAGAGCACCGACACTAAATAGGAAACATCTGTATATCGAAAACCCTCTCAAGCGGGACAGTATCTGAACCAGGAATCCAACCACCATCAATCGACTGAGAGAGGAATCATCTAGACTCTACTAGACCGTGCTTTCAGGCACTGTAATACAAAGGAAGGTCTCGAAAAGAACCTAGGCATCATCATAAATGACCTTCAACGGAATGTTTACTCCAGAGTGATGGTAGAACAGGCTTTAGCTAGAAGACAGCAAGAACTCCACAAGGAAGAGAAGCCGCCAAAACTAGTACTTATACTTCCCTACATCAGAGGATTGTCGAAAAGGATAACACGGATTGGGTCCAAGTATAACATCACGACCAGCTTCACATCTGGGAACACTATCCGTAGCAGACTCACGAAAACCAGGCCACCAAACGTGGACTGCGATTCCAAGAATTGCATTTACCGTATACCCCTCGGAGAATCATACATCGATGAAACTAAAAAGCCATTGAAAGTTCACATTGCTGAGCACAAGAAACACACACAGCGAGGAGAAACCAACAAATCCGGAATAGCAGAACATGTTTGGACTCATCAACATAACATCAAGTGGGCCCAAGCTAAAATCATTCACAAGGAGGAACACTGGTTTAGGAGAAAATTCAAACAAGCCGCGTATATGTTGTCCAACAACGCATTTAGCCAAGCTAGTGCAGAAATACGTAACATATGGAAACCTCTAATCAAGCAGAACACTTGTGGATACTAAAAATCGACACGTCGTGAAGTAACTTGGTTTGTAATCTTTCAATCTTTAATTTTCATTTCTTGTTAATAATTTTTTTTAAATTTTTTTAATTTCAGCCCGTGTTGATTTTTTCTCCAAATGAAAGAGTTATTGAATAGTGAAGTTCGTGGCGTAATGAGTTGAACCTCATAACGATGAGCAGCCACAGTCCGTTGCGTATTTCTGATATGTCCGCTCTTGGTGGAATCAAATGTGCCAAGTCACTTCAATACTTCCTGTGAAAGTATTCATAGAAGAGTGATAAATCTCCAACCTTTCTTCGATGTTTCAGTCAATCAAGGTTGCAAGTGATGTTCGCGTCTCCAATCAGGCGAATATGGCTCTTTTCTGGATGGAATCCAGCAACTTCAGGGTATGTTTGGGGGGCGGAGCTCCATACATGAGAACAATACTCCAAAGAAGGTCTTGATCTGAGCTTTATAACGCTTCTAAAGTTGCTGAAGTGTGTAGTTTTCTGATTCGGGGTAGTGTTTCAAGCTTTTGAGAAACAGCCTTTGCACATTATAGTAATGATATTTCGAGGTATGTCACCACTCTCGAGGTCAAAGAGATCATTTCATCGGCAAATGCTTCCAGGAAATATCAATCGTTGAATAGGTAATTTTTCTATTTGAAACCCTTTCCCCTTACCAGAACAAAATTGCTGCCTCTCGAGGCGCGTTTTGCTAACCAAGTTAGTATCATCAGGCTAAGACTAAGAGGCTTAGTCATTTGGTGTTTTCAATAGATTCATTTTACGCCAGAGGTTCCAAATTCCACTTATTAAATTAATTTTTAACTAGCTTTTACTCGCGGCTTCGCTGGCATTTATGCCATTAAATGAGTGTCAGTTCAATATAAATGAATCAATATGAGAACTATATTTTAATGCTTGGCTGGTATTATCAATTTTTAAAAATTATTACATACGATGAAGTTTCGAAAATTTTAAAAGTACTGTATTGAATTGCAACAACAAATGTTCAAATATAATTCACTGTAACAAAAATAACCTAACCTAACCTAACCTAAAAATGAAAATGACAGAAGAAAATAACAATAAATATAGAATAATTCCAAACAACTGAAACGATAGTCAATTTTAGACAAAAACTTTTTTTATCTTACATGAAAAATATTCTATGTTACTATACCTCCAAGAACATGTGAACAAAATTTCATGATGATCGGTTGAGTAGTTTTCACGTGAAACCGTAACAAATAAACTTACATTCGCATTTATAATATTAGTTCGCATTTATAATATTACTAGGGAAGTAGGGATTACACAATGTAAGTCCGAACTAATGAAATGCACCTAGATAGTGGGTCTCTTTTTTATTTAGTCGACCTGTGACTTGTATCTTTGTTGTATCCACGTTTCAGAACGGGGAGGAGGCTCAGATGGCTTCACGAGCGTATCTACCAGACATAATTGAAAAACTCTTGGGGAAACACAACAGTGAAACCCACCAAGAGGATGGTATAACAAAGCAACCGGTCGGGTAAAAACAGAAGAGACCCGCTATCAACAGCAGGGGTATATTGCATACCGTGAACTTGTATGAAGGTATTTATCGGAACCACCAAAAAATCCACGGAAACAAGGCTGAAAGAGTATGAAAGGAAGTGCAGGGTATGCCAAACGGACAAGTCGATTATGGAGGAACATGCACTCAGTGAATAAAACCACGAAATTCTATTTGAAAACACGAAACCCACTGGTTAATAAGCTTAGCGAAACTCGCTTGGCTTATTAACGAGAGGATTTTATTCGCTGTGTCACCCACCCATTCATCATACATCCAAATAATGAAAGAACTCATTTGAAAACTTACTTGAACATTTATCGTAACGAAACGGGAAAAATACTTCAGGAATAAACTTACACTAAAATGTTATTCAAAAATATAATTAAATCTCCAAAAACTTACATTATACTGCCTCCCAGCAGTATTTGGAGATTGTTTAATATTTCTATATCCTGTGATTGTATCAATTTTTATGTCTATGAACTTGGAATATTGAAAGATGGAATTCTAAATACTGAGTGTTTTTGTTTTATAATATTGAAGTTGAGGTTGGAACATCTTTCAATTAATGTATTCGCCTAAACGAATTTGAATTATTTTACGATTATTTTCCATATTTGACAATACTATAGCTGACTGG
>WOGL01002097.1:0-10368 GCA_015342145.1 Leptinotarsa rubiginosa | reverse complement strand
CCACCAACCAGAGTCGAAACTAGAGAAGAAAGACTAGAGAGGAGGCGTCGAGAAAGAGCTGAACAAGTAGCTTATAAGTTAGAACAAGAAATCGCTATATGGGACCCTGCCTCAGCAGCAAATATTACAGCCGACCCATTCAAAACTTTGTTTATTGCCAGAATTGTGAGTTTTATATTCTCATTTATTGTAACATCTGTGCTGAAAATGTTTTTTTTTACAGAATTATGACTCCTCAGAGTCGAAGCTACGACGAGAATTTGAAGTTTATGGGCCTATTAAAAAGGTAAGGGTTGATGCAATTTTGTTATAATACATGGTTTCACTTTAAAAAACTGGTATTACCTTCTTACTTGTGCTTTGACAGAACTGCTAACATTTTCAAACATTTTTTTTACATTAAAATGTTGCAAATTTATGGTGTTTGATTATTTGGTTTCTATACCATATTCTAAAAACACTTCAATGTGAGATTTCCACTTGACAGTTTACAAAACCGCGTCACTTGTTTCACTATATAATAGCATCTTCAGGCGTCACAATTGTGATGCCTTCTATACATTTTAGACCATACAAGTATTTTATTTAGGAAATATTCAAGAGTTATATCCCTTGAACCAAGTTTAGTTTGTCAAAATGTACAGATCCATTATTTTTGAACTTTCGATAAGGAAATAGTTGAGGTATTTTATTATGAATTATTATCCATGAAAGAGTTTGCTCAACATTTTTAAAATCATGGTGATTGCACTAATTTAAATAGATTCACGTTAGTGTATGAAAGAAATAAATTGAGATTTTTTCTTGAAAAAGGTAACCATAATATGAAGTAACAAAATTTTGGTTCAGAATCCAAATTTTAGAATTTGATCTCTGAACAGTGTCTCTAGTAGATCAATAACTTAAAAGTTATCTACATTTTTGTTATGATTACTTGAACCCTGTAGTAATTGGCTGTGACTGATGATTTTTTTTTATTTGTCCAAGTTTTCTATTTTTGTTTGAAATTTTATGGTTGAAAGCCCATATGAGAAATTCAAATTTTGTTTGTGAATGCATTTTCAATTAGCACATTAGATGTGTTATCTATTGTGTTATGATTAAATGCAAGATAATTTTTATGAACATCCAATGAAATTGATTTCTTGTTGATCTTTTTCTATTTCACCTCATGAACATTTTTTCATCCTTAGGATGATTAGTTTGAAATGTTTGTGTATTATACTTGGGTTTTTTTTCAGATCGTGCTTATTCACAATAGTGTCAACGGGAAACCAAGAGGGTATGCTTTTATAGAATATGAACATGAAAGAGACATGCATTGTGAGTATTTCAACTGCTGGTTTGTTTTTCAATTATACCACTTTCAGACAGTCAAGGTGTCATTATTAAATTTGTCATTTACAACTTTTTGGCAATTCACATTTTGTGTGGTTAGTGTTTGATGTTTTTCTTATATTTTTTATATTTTCTTCATAAACCACTAGAATATCGTAAAAATGAATGTCTTTTGTGTAAGTTATCCAACGAGTAAGTGTTCCATTTCCTTACTATCTCACTTAAAACATCTCTGAAATTCTTTAAAAATCTTTTTTCTTACCAAAAATTTATAAACCTGTGATAATCCACACTTCACCAATATTTCGCATCAGATACTACATTATTTACTTTGCTTTGTTGGTTTACGTGTTTTGCCGTGGTCTCCTTTTGTAACAATCTCCAAACATTAGTTGACACGTCAAGAAGAGTACTTCGACCACGTCACTGAAGATGACTGACGTAGTTGCAGTTGAAACATTTTGATATTGTAACCAATAACGACCACAGCAAAACACGGAAACCAACCAAAACACTGACGCCAGCTGTGAAAGCCTACATTCCTATATTATTTACTTTGTTTTGCCGTGATCTATTTACTAAATGTCTATAGACCATAACACCACAATATTGAGATTTGTAAGAAATTCCTGTTGGAGAGAATGGGAGCAGCCTCAAATGAATGTTTTGACCAGAAAACTGATTGATAACTATTTGTCGACTGCCATTGCTCAGTGATTGCTGAGAAGGTAGCCCTTGTTTCTGATATAACAACACTAAGATTGTTGAGATAGTTTGATATACACTGTACATTTTGATGGAACATGCTGATTTTGCCCGTCACTTTGTTTCAGTAACTTTTTTTGTTCCCCCTGTGGCTCGGTTTTCTATAAAAAATCCCCACCTTGTTCATTAAGGAATTCACGATGCCGCTCAAAGTTGAATCTTTTGCCTCCTACATACTTTGGCCAGAAGTCAGGCCTGTACATTTCCTCCTTTTTTTCCAGAGGTGCTGCGGCAATAAATCTTTTGAGTTGTTTCTGTTCACCCAGAAGCTCTTTGACTATTATTTTGATATATATTCTCTGATATGGTCATCGTTTGCTGCCCTTTTTACTTTATATACATATAACCACACTCTTCGTTTGCCTCCAGAGAAACCATTTTCACGTTCTACATCTGAAACTTCAGCTGTCCCTAGATTTTTCTTGAGTGTGTTTCAATTTTTTCGGTGTATCGCCCGTGTATATTCTTCGTGTTCATGTTGATTGTTCAAGGTGTTTATTTCTTCACTTTCGTTTCGTGTTGTGGTTTGTTTTGGTAGCAATTCATGCATGTTCTTTTCGTTGTCAGCTGTGTTTTCCCTTCCTTGTCGGTGGATACATTTGAACTACCGGCTGTCATTTATGTTTTGGCATTTGGGTCCGAGTATGCCAGATTTCCGAAGATGGAACTGTAAGTTTGACGATTCTCAGCTTGGTTAGGTTTGTTTACATTTCTGTCATTCTTTTTTTGTGCCCTTTTTTCTCTAGATTTTGTATCCCTTCTAATAGAAGACGATTATTTTCTTTAAGAATATTGTTTTTGTCACTCATTTCTTCTGTTAATAATTTCAGAAGTCGAATTTCCAACTTCAACTTTTCATTTTCATCCACTACTTTTCTGTTGGGCTGTGTTGTTCCCGCACTTTTTCCTACGACCATCTACGGGACTACAGTAAATGAGTTTACTGTCATTTACCTTGAGAGACATTTTTCTTGCACAAGTCGGATGGTAGATGTTGAGACAATTTTCACAAACAGCAACTTTGCACACTTTTTTCGCGCAACATTTAAATTTAAACTAAGTGTTATTATCTTCAGCATTTTCCTGCTCACTGTCACTTTTCGCCATCTTCCGGAACACAGGCTTTCAATGCTAGAGTTATGATTAGAGAGAACAAAATCCGATCTAGCAGGCAGTGGAACCTGAAGTATCATAGTTTCGTCCACTACTGCTGCAGACATCATCAGTAGTATGTGTGTTGACTACGAGGACAACAGTTATATCTCGAAGTCTCCACAACGACTATTGATTCTTGTTTGTTAGATGGATGTTACCATTTTTGTTCAATGTTTAAAGTTGAGTCAACTGTTTTCCTCCACAAAAAATGATTGTTGAAAATTTCAGCTTCCTATTCCAGCATCTTACATTGTCTAATTAAAGTCCAAATGTTGATATTGTTTAATTCCCACATTTGATATTGTGGGCTTTTAATGGCTTAAATATTAGAAACCGGTTCAAGTGTCTTGAGGTGTTGAATATTGTTGAATAGTGGGTTGAACAGAAAATTCCTGTATAAATGTTTTTCTTTTGTCTCCATAATATTCCCCATAATATCTGAAACAAAATTTCCATCTGACTTTTGTCAACATATTGAAATATTTATCATAAGGTTCTTGGTGAAAATTCTATAACTTTAGTTATCATTTGTCAATATCAATCACTGAATCATACACATTGTGGGAGATACAGACTTTTTTATTTCACTTTAAAAAGTGGTATATTGAATTGAATTCCTAGTTTTATGTAGCCAGCAACTCCTCAACTTGCACACTCTAAAATTTTCAAACTAAAATTAATTTTTTCTATTTTTTTACACAGTCGAGCTGCAGGCAACTAAGTTGTTCCGATTTGTCCCAAAGTTCCGCTTTTTGCTGGCTATATAGGTTTGTATGTGTGGTAAGAACCCTGCATACAAATAAATTAAAATTGTTTGGCGGGGTTGAAATTATAATTACAAACTATAGGTCGTTTTTTTTGTTCAAAATTTCAATCATACTCGGTTCTTTAGGCATTTCAAATTTAGTATCTGATTTGATCAGTTTTAGTTTTTAATTTAATTTTAATTGGGTTAGCGCTCCGTAAGTAGTTGCGCACCAGGTAAATCTAATGATAAAATGGATCCACACACCAGTTCGTGACGAATATCTATTCAATTCACAACTTTTTCGTTAAGATGTTGTTTTCTCTTACGTAAGTAACTGGGTAGGTATATTTAATTTATACCTATATTTTCAAACCGCAACGTGAGCAGTACAATTGTACTGTACTTTTCAAAACCTTCCCTAATTCATCTTTAATAATTTTTCCAGCTCGTACATTCTTTTCACTCATGGAAAGTACAGTGAATTGTCGTTTTTTTTTTTTTGCTAGGTAAGAATTCAATATGTGTAAATGAACTTTCCACGTTGTCTGCCCTACATTGGAAGTTTGTGTTAAGAAACTAACTATCAAGTACAAGGTTTCAAACTTCTTGGAAAGTTAGCGATAGATATTGCTGATACACTGTTATGTATAAATATATTACAGCTGCTTACAAACATGCTGATGGCAAGAAAATAGATGGCAGGCGTGTTTTAGTAGATGTGGAACGGGCAAGAACAGTGAAAGGATGGCTTCCACGAAGACTAGGTGAGTTGTTTATGTGAAAAACCTTTATCTTTATTTTATAAGTTTATTCTAATTATTCATAAGTGAAAAGTGAAAGTCATGTTATGTTTCTTTGAAAACCATATTTTGTGAAAGAGTCAATATTTCTTGGCGAGCAGATGCAGATTTGATAATACGATCTCAGAGTCAACGGAGCGAAATATATTTAATGAACACTCAATTCCATCTGGAATGACAAGTTAATATTTGTCAGAATATTTTTCATCAGGAAACATCTTACCTTAGTTTTTACATATGACCGGTGAAGTTTTTTTTTCGAGAACAGAATTTGTAATTTCCTGAACTCTTTTTTGAAGATGTCTGTGATGATGAATAATAGCCAACAATTTCACCAAATGTTGATAATTTTTTAAGAAATACCTAAGAGTTAACTTAAAAAAAATTGGCAAATGATAACTAAAAAGTCTGTCTGATCATGATGTTGATCTCAGAGCTAACCGATCTAGGATGCAAGAACAAGCAATACTAGGTAATATTTTATGAGGGCAAAATCTTAGACTCAAGATTTGAGAAACTGAAGAGACCTAAAAATCAATTAAAATTATATAAAATACTAACTATAACTATAGGGCAAGCTAGTTGTCCACTATAATCAGTCAATCACTGAAGCTGTGTAGGGTAAAGGTTGACTTTCCATTAATTGCTATCAAAACGTTTTTTTGTAATGACATTTAAAAAAATCTATTGAGATATGTTATCATAATTTGTTGATAAACCTGAGCTGTTCTCATGCTGACTGAATAATTAGTTTGTATGAATGTAAACTCAGGAAGAGAAAAATATCTTTGTCTTTGATTTTTTTTCCTGAATTCTCTAATCATGGAAAAATATCATTAGAGATAACAATTTTTGTATTTGTAAATAGCAATTGAATGAGACCTAGAAGTATGTTTGAGAAATCTACGAGTTTAAGTAACAAAGAGTAAAGTTTTTTTCATCTAGCAATGTTGAATATTCTTGGATCTTGTTTTTCCAATATAATGGAATATTTTCTATTTCAAAATTCAATTCATATTTATTTTTACAATAATCAAAGCAGAAGAATCATGAAATACAAATCAATTAA
The DNA here is from genome assembly GCA_015342145.1 of Leptinotarsa rubiginosa. NCBI lineage: Eukaryota > Metazoa > Arthropoda > Insecta > Coleoptera > Chrysomelidae > Leptinotarsa > Leptinotarsa rubiginosa. The sequence continues at coordinate 4,493 of WOGL01002097.1, read as the reverse complement.
CAGAATTTAGTTTATAAAAAAAAGAAAAAAAAACACCTCAAGATTGTTGCTTCTTTCCCTCCTGTTCATAAAAGAGGACAAATGCGTCCTCACTCACAAACGATTGGGTGAAATTGGGGACACATCTGGATCGTTGTATTCATGCCACGTGCCACTATACGGGTGTCTGCAATATGCTGTGTAATGCCCGTTGAAAGTAGTTCCACTGTGATTCGAAAGTGCATATAGATTGTAATGACAAGGAGCCACATTGTCTGCTGTATAATGTCTAATACTTCTAAAGAAAAGTTAATGGTAACATTCAATTTGCCTCTGAATCTTTCCATTGGAGACAATCTTTTTAAATAAATTACTAAAATATATGTTTTCCTTTAATTTATGTTTGGTTATTTTTCTCAGGTGGAGGACTGGGCGGAACAAGGAGAGGCGGTCCGGATGTGAATATAAAACATTCGGGTCGTGAGGATAATGAAAGGGAGAGGGAACGATATAGGTTAGAACGTGAAAGGGAGGAGAGGGGCTTGGCGTTGGGAGGTGGTAGTGGTGGAGGTGGTCGAGATCGGGATCGAGAACGTGACAGGCCTAGGGAGAGGGACGCTTTTGAGCGTCGTCGATCTAGATCAAGAGATAGAAGGCGGAGAAGCAGATCTAGGTCACCAAGAAGGGACAAGAGGCGACGTAGTAAAGAGAAGATTCGCGATGAGATTACGATTGAAGATGACTTCGAGGGTCGTCCGAGAGATAGGGAGAGGGAGAGGTAGGATACGATCTAACCATTTATTTTATTATTTGAAAGGATCCATTCAAGTAACATACAAACTCGAGCAAGTCTTGATTAAAATCATATAGTCATACATATAAACTCATTAAATATTCAAGAGATTAGTACCTGGTCGATAGCCGGTTGGTTTGGCGTGAGTGCTTTGTTCACTCATTTACTATCGATTTTCACGGCCCATCATCCAACCCGTCCTAGGAATTGCATGTTGAACGTTGAGTCCTCGTTAATGTTTAGCTCGCACAGGTTTTGACTTTTGAGGGTTGTGGTTCGTAGGGAGGTGACAGCTGGTTAATGGAAAAACAGATTTTTTTTAACATTTAACAGTTTTCTTGTCTAGTTTATCAGACTTCAAGAATTCACTGTTTAATAAATTGATGTGGTAGGAGATTGACATGAAAAATGTTTTTATACCATGTTGTTTATGAAACATAAGAAGTTTTAATTCTCATTTTCATGAATTCATTGTTATCAACAATAGTTTTGAAGTAATGGTGGGGGTGTGCCAGAAACATGAGAAAATGCTGCTTCTAATTACATTCATTTTGACTGGTTTGAGTAGTGAAATACATTTGTTTGAAGGTGGTTGAGAATGTTTTCTGGTGCATTTCATTAGTTCGGACTTCCATTGTCTAATATATGATATAAATTGATTTGAAATCCATGAAACAATTTGTAAACAATTAAAAAGAGTACTTGAAAAAAAAACAACAATTATATTTAGCAAAAAAACTGAAATTACAATGAAATAAAATACAAGCAACAACCAAAAAAATCAAAAAATTGAACTATTAATACAAGATGAAAATTAAAAAATTATTAACAAGAAATTAAACTTGAAAATTAAAAGATTCCAAACCAAAAAGTTACTTCACGACGTTTTGATTGTTAGTAGTTTGGAATTTTTTAATTTTCATTTCTTGTTAATAATTTTTAAATTTTCGTCTTGTGTTCAAATAGTTCAATTTTTTGATTTTTTGGTTGGTGCTTGTATTTTATTTCATTGTAATTTCAGTTTTTATGCTTAATATGATTGTTATTTTTTTTCAGCTAATATTTTCAATTTATTACACAGTTTGTTTCCAAATGATACAGTTATTTCCAAATGATAAACTCATATATTTTTCAACTATAATCATTCAAAATTATATAAATAAAGATTTTTAAAACATACAATTCGGTTAGAAAAAATTTAAATTAATTTTATATTATAAAAAATATCCATAACGTAGTCATTCTCCAATAATTGGTATATTACTATATTCTGGATAACTTTTCAATAATTATTTATCACTCTCATGAACTCAAATTGCAATATTCAGTAACTTTTGAGATTTAGCTAATATTTCCACAACTCTGCCATCACAAAAATTGCAAAATGAAACATATTTTTCAGAAAATGAATATTCATTTAAAAAATGTGTAAAATCCTATTTTCTAAATTTGCTATAACAACAATTCGTAGTTTTTATTTTCTTTTAACATCTAATTCTAATTTAATCATTTACTGATAAGTTCTGTTAATAAATGTAGGCGTCAGTATATATGTGTATGCAGTGTGCAGTACTGAAAACAAAACAGATATATCTTCAAGATACAAGTTCAGGTCTATTTTTAATTCAAGGGGGACATCTTTCTATCATAACCTCAACTGTCATACCTTCCCCCATATCCTTTTTGTGACAATCATTTTTAGAATTTGAATAGGGAAAGTACTGAGTATCCATGTCACTATCCACTACGTAACTTTTCATTTTGGCCCCCTGTTATTTTAATTGGAACTTCTAGTTCTACAAGTTCCTGTTTCAATTACGTTACAAATAACGATTCAAATGCTGAGGTTCTTTGTGAACTCTTCTTTCTCAATCTGAATAGGTGACACTGCATTTCCTGCTTCTGTAAGGCTCATAATATACTTCATTTTCAGCATACTTGTATCAAAACTATACTTACCAGTATGGACCTGTAGTTTTTGACATTGTGTTATTTTATTTATTTTCCCTAAATGAACTAAAATTATTGTTTGCAGGGATCGCGACAAAGACAGAAAGCGGCGCCGTTCGAAGTCTAGAGATAAAGATCGTGAGACAAGAAAACGTGAAAGAAGGGAGCGTAGAGATAGAGAAAGGGGCGAGCGGGGTGAGAAACTTGAGTACATCAAAACCGATGATGGTACTGAGATGGTTAGAGTAAAGGAAGAACCTGTCGATGGTAAGTTTTTTGACACTTATTGTAAATGAGTTTCATTAGTTCGGGCTTCCATTGTTCAATATTATATAAAATGATTTGAATTCCCTGAAAGAACCAATACAAATTAAAAATTGAAAAACTGAAAAGAATAACTGAAAATAACAATTATATTAAGCAGAATTATAATTGCTATTTTCAGCTATTCTTTTCAATTTTTAATTTGTATTGGTTCTTTTAGGGATTTCAAATCATTTTAAATAATATTGGAAAATGGAAGTTCGAACTAATGAAACTCATCATGAAATATTGTCAATCACCTTCAAACAAATATTTAATGTATATGTTTAGCTAACTGCATTTCAGTTTAATTGCTGACTGACCAAGATGTATTTGGTTCAGTCCAAACTGTATGCAAAATTTATCTAAGAGACACAAGGGCCTGCAGCCTTTGAGTATTGGCCGTATGGTAGTATATGTCTTGAACAATTTATTATATATTTTTCATATTTAGTGTTCAAAATGATATATGCAACTATTGATATTCAATAAAAAATGAAAATATTGCTTATATCACACCTGTTTTGAATTCAAATGTACTAAATCAACAATCCTTTTTTAGATTACAACTATACAAACTTCCCGATTCCAGCATTTGATCCAACAAAGGTTAAGTATGAAGATGAAGAAGATGAACAAAAATATCAGCCAGATAATACGAATGGTATCAGACGATTCGAAGAGGAATTTGAAGAGGGTGAAGCTTACTAAATATATATATATATATAATAAGTGTGTATTTATTCATATTTGACATAGATATAAGTATACTTTAATATGGAAACATTTTAAGTAATTCTCATATTTACAGGTATGTTCATGTACTTGAATTTTTTAAAATTATTTTTAGTTGTCTTGGATTTTAATCAAATGGTTGTTAGGACAAATTGAGGTAATGAAATACACCAATCTTATGTGTATGATTAATCACTTTTCCCTTTATTGAGTGGGTGGTGAAGGTAACATGGTGAAGAGCAGTTAGATGAGAGCAAGTTGTTAGCATTCCTTTACTTATAGTTTGGTATGAATTTTGTTGGTTGGAGGTATTCTCATATAACAAGATACATAGTTGGTACATATAGTTAGTATTATCAATTCCCTAAAAGAATTTTCACACGTCTGACGCTAATCCAATTGATGAATTATTGTAATGGCACATTTTTGCAGTATAAAAACCCTCCATGCAGCAGAACTCGTGCTCGAGATGAATATATTATATCTTAGATGACAGCTAATAGCAAGAGAGGCTAAACCGCCCTGTCCGTACCAACGTTGCTAAGTGTACCCAGTTTGTATTTCGCGGGAAATTACAAACTATACTTTAAAAGTCAGGTTATGTGTTAGAACTTGCTTTAGTTATACTGTGGTTTCTTTTTTTTTACTTACCTGTATAGAAATTTTAATTCAGAAAATGTCAGTTATATGTAGTATATGTGAGAAAGTATATGCCACACAATCACCTCATAAC